>CAUYRT010054965.1:0-36917 GCA_963574885.1 Lepilemur ruficaudatus
TTATTGCAGTGTTTTAGTTTTTGGTTTTTTTTTTTTTTTGACACACAGTCTCAAGCTGTTGCCCGGGCTAGATTGAGTGCCAAGGCATCAGCCAATCTCACAACAAACACAAACACCTGGGCAAAATCAATCCTCTGCAACAGCCTCCCGAGTAGCTGGGACTACAGGCATGTGCCACCATGCCCGGCTCATTGTTGTGTTCTATATATATTTAGTTGGCCAATTAATTTCTTTCTATTATTAGTAGAGATGGGGTCGCACTCTTGCTCAGGCTGGTTTCGAACTCCTAACCTTCAGCAATCCACCCGCCTCGGCCTCCCAGAGTGCTAGGATTACAGGCGTGAGCCACCACGCGCGGCCAAGAATCTACTTGAAGGAATTTGAGCAGAGGTTTTCAAATTCAGAAGCCCACACTATGACTGCCCTTGAAATCCACTGGGCCCATACAACAAGGTCTTCTTGGGCAGGGGAGGGGAGACCAGCCTTTCTAATGCCACATCCCCTCTTGCTCTCTATGCCTAAACCTCAGCAGTCTCCTCATGGATTGTGGAGAAAGAGTAGGCTCTTTCTTGTTTCAGGGCCACAGTTGTTACTCCTGTTGCCTGAAATGTTCTATCCATGTACTATGTGACTCTTTCTCATCTTTCAATTATTTGCTGAAATTTCACCTTTGCAGAAAGGACTTCCTGACCTTCCCGATGGAAGGGACTCCTCCAGTCTCCTCCAACTCAACTCTTTATCAACTCTTCATTTGTAAGCCTTTTGCTAGCATATTTCACAATCTATATGTACTATTCAATACAACAGTTTGTTATGGACTGAAACTTTGAGTTTCTCAAAAATTTAGATGTTGAAACCCTAACCCCTAATGTGATGACATTTGGAGGTGTGACCTCTGGGAGGTAATTAAGTTTAGATGAGATCATGAGAATAGTGCCCCATGATGGGATTAGTGTTCTTATGTGTGCTCTCTCACTTGTTCTTTCTCTCTCCCTCTCTCTATGACATATGAGGACACTGCAAAAAGGCAGTTGTCTACAAGCCAAGAAGAGGGCCCTCACCAGGACCCAAATATGCTGGCACATTGATTTTGGACCTCCCAGCCTCCAGAACTATTATAAATATTCAATACCTGTCAGTTGTTCAAACCACCCAGTCTATGGTATTTTGTTATGATGCCCAAGTTCACTAGTACACAGTTTATCAGTACATTGTTTGCTCCTCTAAATTATAAACTTTCCATGGCAGGGATCATAGTTCTTTAAAGGAAAAGTTCATGGCTATCAGTTTACTGCTTTTTCCCCAGCACATAGAAAAGAAGAATAGCCCCTGGAGAGTTTATTTGCCTTAAGGATATCTCTCTAAATGATGCATTTATCCAGTTATCTCAACTTCCCATATAGCACAAACCCCATAATGTTTAAATTTTGAAATACCTGTTAATTCAAGAGGAACACATTAAGGCAATCCCTCTGGAACTTTAGACATCTCTTCCACAAATTTACAAATATTAGGCCATCGACTGCCAGACTTACTTTCACCCCATTTCAGCCACCCTTAACACATCCAATTTCTCGCCCTTGTAATCACTCATGATTTTCTAACATTAGACCCCTTAAACATTGGCATCATAGTTATTTACATCTACCTCCAACACTCATAGTTCTCTCAAGAGCCCTCATTCATTCAACCCTTCTTTTCTGTCCTCATTGAAATTGCATATTCTTGCAAGTCACAAGCCATCCGTATAAATCAGGTTCCTTCGTATCATACTTGCAATTCAAGTTTGGGTCCATGGTTAATCGTACAAATCAAAGATTTACAAACTATGGCCTATGGAATAAATCTGGGCTGCACCTGTTTTGGCAAATAAAGTTCTACTGGAACACAGACATGCTCATTCATTTACATATTTTCAATGGCTGCTTTCATGATAATGGCAGAGTTGAATACTTGCAACAGAGATGGTATGGCTTTGCAAAGCCTTGAATATTTACTATCTGTCCTTTATAGGAAAAAGTTACCAACCTCTTATCTAAATAAGTGATCTCCAAAATAGACAGTGAAAGATGATCCTTTGGTGCTGAAAATAAAATGTTAGAAAATTTTATTTCCCCCATGCCCAGATCATAGGAAAAGAAAAAAGAAAAAAAAAAGGAAAAATATTAGAAAATTTTAAACCACTTCATTGAGGTATGATTGACATTCAAAAAAGCTGCACATATTTCATGTATACAAACTTGAAGAGTCGAGAGATAAATATACACCTGTGAAACTATCACTCCTATCAATATCACAGACATATCTATGACCTCCGAAAGTTTCCTCTGCCTTATTTATTTATTTATAGCAACACTTAACATAAGATTTACACTTTTAGCAAATTTTTAAGTATATAATACAGTGTTTTTAACTATAGACACTATGCTGTACATAGATCTCTAGGATTTATTTAACTAGCATAACTAAAACTTTCTACCCTTGAGCCAACACTTCCCTGTTTTCCTGCTCCCTCCCCACCAGACCCTGGCAACCACTATTCTACTCTCTGCTTCTAGGAGTTTGACCATTATAGATTTCTTATGTAAGTGGGATCATGTAGTTTTTGTGCTTCTGTGTCTGGCTTATTTTGCTTAGCATAATGTCCTCCAGGTTCATCCATGCTGTTGCAAATGACAGGATTTTCTTCTTTATTTAAGTTTAGGAATACTCTGTTGCATATATATATATATACCACATTTTCTTTTTCCATTTATCTGTTAATGAACATTTGGGTTGCTTCCATGTCTTGGGTATTGTGAATAATGCTGCAATGAACATGGGAGGGTAGATATCTCTTTGAGATCCTGATTTCAATGCTTTTGAATAAGTATCCAGAAGTGGAATTGCTAAATCACATGGTAATTCTATTTTTAATTTTTTGAAGAACCTCTGTCCTGTTTTCTATATAAGCTGCAACAATTTGCATTCCTACCAACAATATATTAGGGTTTTCTTTTCTCTATATCCTCATCAACATTTGTTATCTTTTGATTATTTTGATAACAGCTAACAGATATGAGATAATATGTTATTGTGGTCTAAATTTGTATTTCCATGATGATTAGTGATGTTCACACCTTTTCATATATCCATTGGCCATTTATCTTCTTTGGAGAAATATCTATTAAGTTTCTTTGCCCATTTTAAAAATTGAGATTTTGTTTGTTTGCTATTGAGTTGTAGGAGTTTCTCATATATTTTCTATATTAACTCTTTATCAGATATATGGTTTGAAAATATTTTTTCCCTTCCCATAGGTTGTCTTTTTATTTTGGTGATTATTTCCTTTGTGTATAGAAGTTCTTTACTTTGATAAAATCTAGCCTGTTCATTTTTGTTCTGTTTCCTATGTAGAAATTCTTCTTCTATTTATTGCTACATAAAATAAAAAGAAATTGTCCATTTAGGGTGCTATAACAAAATATCTTAGACTGGGTAATTTATAAACAACAGGAATTTATTGCTCACAGTTCTGGAGGGTGGGAAGTCCAAAGTCAATGCACCAGCAGAATTGGTGTCAAGTGAGGGCTTGCTCCTCATGGATGGTACCTTCTAAGGGTCCTTCCATAACAGAAGTGAAAAACAGGCACCTTCAGGCCTCTTTTATAGGGGCACTAGTCCTATTTTTGCATGATCCACCCTCATGACTTAGTCACCTCCCAGAACCCTCACCTCTTAATACATATACACTGGGGATTAGAATTCTACATAAGATATTGGAGGGACACAAACATGCAGAACACAGCACAAATTAAGTTTTATTTATATTTAATCACACATAAGCATTGATGCTCTGAGTTGATCCGACAAACAGTTACTAGTCACAGAAAATGGAGACGATACTTCAAGGGAAGAGAGAAAGCTCTACAATTTGAAGAGGTTTCCAGAAGCATCCCCTACTCAGTCCATCACTATTAGCATCTTGTGACATCTTGTTTACATGTGACTGCTTGGGCTGACTTGGAAAATATGTTAAATAAACTTAATAAACTTCAAAATGGACAAATATTTTTAAAATATCCCTGCAAAGGAGTGACTGAAGATAATACTAATGATATAAACAACAGGCAAATGATAAAAACTTGGAAAAGCACAAATATTCCACCAGCCAAATTATAAGCTATATAAGAAAATAATGATATAATTATATATATGACAAGAAGTCAGTTTAAAAAGTCCTTAATTATCAGGGAGATTACTTGATACGTGAAATTACATCTATTATCACTGATGTTGAAATTTGCTCTATATGTTAATTGTGACTTGAACAAGGGTAACATGAAGTTCTCACTGTTAGCAAGACATTTAAATTTAAGTATTCACAAAATGAAAACAAATCTATTTTAAGGGTAATCTTTAAATCATTTGATATTTGATTCCATACCCTATTTAAAGTTTACTACACTTCGGGATATTTAGAGGTATTTTTTGAAGTCTCTTAATAACATATAAATTTCATACACTTGGTGAAATATTTTTCTTCTTGTCATTGTCATAATAAAAAAGAGTTAAAATAATAGATGAAAAACAATATGATATAAGCCAAAAAGAATTTCTTTTTCTGCAAATACTTTCAGAAAACTTCTAATTTCTATAGAATTCCTGCAAATAATTCTGTAGGTGTTTGTTTTATATGCATTGTGTGAAAGTACAGATGCTTCTAAATGTCTCAGTTGGTGCTATTTTTTTTAAAAATACAACTTTATTGAAGTATAATTTACATACCATAATTCATTTTAAGTGTACAATTAAATGATTATTAGTAAATTTACCAAGTTGTACAGCTATTCACACCAATCAGTTTTAGAACATTTCCTACTGCCTTTTGAGACCCCTAATTCCCATCCACAAATACATTTCAAGCATGCCCCTCCCCTCCACGATGTTCACCACATCCCTCAGATGTGGGTCTACCCCCTCCAACTCACAAATCCCTGGTGAACACCACCACCATTTGAGTTAATCAGTGTTAATCAGTCAGAACCAATTTGATGGTGAGTACATGTGAAGCCCATTCTTCCGGTCTTGTGTCACCTCACTTCGAATAATGGGCTCAAGTTCAATCCAGAATAATATAAGCAGTGCTAGCTCACTGTTGTTTCTTAAAATTGAGTAATATTCCATTGTAAACATATACCAAATTTTAGTAATCCACTCATGAGTTGATGGGCACTTGGGTTGTTTCCACGACCTAGCAATAGTGAATTGTCCTGCCATAAACATTAGGGTGTAGATGTCTTTATTATAGAATGTCTTATGCTCTTTTGGGTAGATGCCTAATAATGCTATTGCTGGATTGAATGGTTTTTCTATATTTATCTCTTTGAGGAATCTCCAAGTTCTTTTCCAGAGAGGTTGCACTAATTTGCAGTCCCAGTTGGTGGTGTTAATTTTCTGTAAAGAATAAATATTTTTGTCTGATAAATTATTTTAGTGACTCTCTTTTCCTTATTTCACTTCTGAAATAGAATCTACAGTGTTTACAGCATCTTCACCAGGAGTAGATTCCACCTCAAGAAACCACTCTCTTTGCTCATCCATAAGAAGCCACTCCTCACTCATTAAAGTTTTATCATGACATTGCAACAATTCAGCCAAATCTTCAGGCTCTATTTATAATTATAGTTCTCTTGCTATTTCCACCACATCTGCAGTTACTTTTTCTACTGAAGTCTTTTTTTTTTTTTTTTTGGACTTTTTATTTTTTTTATTTTTATTTATTTCAGCATATTACAAGAGTACAAATGTTTAGGTTATATATATTGCCTTTGCTCCACCCGAGTCAGAGCTTCAAGCATGTCCATCCCCCAGATGGTGTGCACTGCACCCATTAGGTAAGAATATACTCATCCCCTTCTCCCCCCCCCACATGCCCAACACCCGATGAATGTTACTACTATATGTGCACATAGTGTTGATCAATTTACACCAATTTGATGGTGAGTACACATGGTGTTTGTTTTTCCATTCTTAGGACACTTCACTTAGTCAAATAGGCTCCAGCTCCATCCAGGATAATACAAGAGGTGCTAGATCACCATTGTTTTTTGTGGCTGAGTAGAACTCCATGGTATACATATACCACATTAATTCACTCATGTATTGATGGACATTTGGGTTGTTTCCACATCTTTGCAAGTGTGAACTGTGCTGCTATAAACATTCTAGTGCAGATGTCTTTTTGATAGAATATCTTTTGTTCCTTTGGGTAGATGCCCAGTAATGGGATTGCTGGATCAAATGATAGTTCTACTCATAGCTCTTTGAGGTCTCTCCATATTACTTTCCACAGAGGTTGTGCAGTTTGCAGTCCCACCAGCAGCATATGAATGTTCCTGTCTCACACCAACATTTATTGGAGTAGCACTTACATTAATAATTTCCATTAGGAACTTTTCCTTTATATTCACAAATTGGCTATTTGGTGCAAAAGACCTAGCTTTTGGCGTTTCTCAGCTTTTGATAGGCTTTCCTTACTAAGCTGAATCATTTATAGCTTTTAATTTAAAGTGAGAGATAGGCAACTCTTCCTTTCACTTGAACACTTAGAAGCAATTATACGCTTATTAAATGACCTAACTTTGATATTGTCATGTCTCAGGAAACAGGAAGGCTCACGGAGAGGGAAAGAGACAAAAAAACAACTGGTCTGTAGAGTAGTCAGGACACATAAAACACTTATGGATTAATTTTGCTATGTTATATATGTGTGATTTGTGGTGCCTCCAAAGAATTACAATAGTAACATCAAAGCTCACACTGATCACAGACCACAACAGATATAATAATAAAAATAATTTTGAAATATTGCCGAGAATTACCGAAATGTGACAGGAAGACAGGAAGTGAGAACATGCTGTTGGAAAAATGGCACCAGTAGACGTGGCTTGACTCAGGGTTGCCACAAATCTTCAATTTGGAAAAAATGCAATATCCATGAAGCACAATAAAACAAGGTATGCCTGTATGAAGCTTGTCCTTCCCTCACTAAAAGAACCAGAAGTGCTTAAAAGATTACTGATGTCCTAAATGAGGAAGGATTTCATCAGGTAAATATTGTTCTGCAGGTGAATGGTGATAATGATCTAAGATATTTAAAATACAGTAAGATCTTTACAATTCTCTATAATAAGGTGATGACATTCAAATATTTTGCATAGCATAAAAAATACTGATTATATCTTAGTAAATTAATTAAAAGACTTTTTATATTTACAGATTAAATATAATATTTTTCTTTTACAAAAAGAAACGCATTCCAAATTTACCTGTTTCATCACTGAAGACAATTGATTCATACAAGTGTGATGCTAGCACATATAAACAAACAAATAAAAAACAAACCAAAATTTAATCTATTTCTCTAAAGTAAAATTGATGATTTAACAGTTAGTGAGAAAGTGCTTTCAAAAGAAAGCAATGCTAAGGGGAGAATGTTTTGAACATAGATATTTAAATTCATTTCTTACATTATTTAATTTTGTCTCCCAAATACTGTTAAGTGTATTAATTATATCAAAAAAGCTTTTGTATCTGTATATTTAGAAGCAAAATATTTTAACCTGTTAAAAAATCTTCTTAAGTGAAACAACTCAGACACAGAAAGACAAATACCATGTTCTCACAAGGGAGAGCTAAATAATGGGCACAGGTGGAGTATGGAATGAGAGACATTAGAGACTCTGAAGGGAGGGGGGTGGGTGATGAGAAATCACTTAATGGGTACAATGTATGTTATTCCGGTGATGGATACCCTGAATGCCCTGAAGTCACCACTATGTAATGTATCCGTGTAACGAAATTACACTTCTACATTTATAATGTATATGAATTTTTTAAAAAAATCCCAAGTATTTCAGTGGAGTTTGACTTCACTTATTGAAAGACTTCAAATGTAACTCCCTAGTTACTTTGCAAGAACAAATAATTGGTATTAAAGAAGTCAGATATTTGGAAGTTGAGTTTCAACAAAAACCCATGTTTTATGATTTAATAAGTGTAGGCTATTTAACTTATGTTTCCTTAGAATTATAAATACGTGTGTGTATATCTCTCTCTATATACACACATATAATCTATGTCCATACATGGGTGTGTGTATATATGTATATATTCAGCTATAACATTGAAGAATCAAACTTACCACAACCCAGAAACAAGCCTTTTAAATACTATTACAAATTGTCAAATTAAGAGTTTAAAACTATTTTAAAAGCTAATAACTCAATGCTATAACATTGTTCTTATAAAATTAAAGCAACAATTTTAATCATTGCAAAAATCTTTGTCTACCATCAATATATAACAGAATGTTATGGACTGAATGCCCCTGGCTCCCAAATTCACTTGTGGAAGCTCTGGCCCCCAAGTGTGGTATTAGGAGGTGGGGCCTTTGGAAGGCGATTAGGTTTAGATTCGATCATAAGGATGGCTCCTTTGAGATAGGATTTATGTCCTCATAAGGCATAAATATGCATATGAACACATGCAGATGAAAGGTCACATGAGTACAAAGGACAAAGAGGCTATCTATAACACAAGTCAGGAAGGGAGCCCTCACCAGACACCAAATCTGCTGGCAACTTTGTTCTGGATTTGCAGCCTCCAGAACAGTGATAGATAAATATATATTGCTTAAGCCCCTCAGCCTATGATATTTTGTTATAGCAGCCTGAGCAGATTAAGAAAATTGTGAGAATCATAAGTATACAGGTTAATAAAATTTCACAAAATGAACACAGCTGTAAACCAACAACCAAGATTAAGAGAAAAAAATCATTACCCAAGAAGTATTCTTTTGAGTTCATCTTCCAGTCCCTCCCCATTCTCCCAATCCCAGAGTGCCTGCCTGCTTTCCTGGCTATCTTAAGTACAGTTTGCAAAACGTTTCAGAAACTGACACTGTGTTTTCAATGCTTAAATACCTTCAACTGGTAGCTCCCCAGGAAGAGCCTGGCCTTAGGATACAACATTCTCTGGTCTACCATCCAATCAGACCATTCACTTCCCTACATTTGGTTCTTTCTAACCTGTTGACTCCTCTCTACAGAAGCTTGCAGATCTTACAGTTAAAGAGTTTTCCCTGTTATAATAGTCCCTTTCCCCCTCTTGCAATAGTCCTTTAAAATAAAGCCTTTACTTGCCTAACTATAGATTTATTTTTATTTTTGACTTAATTTTTTAAGTAGATTTTATTTTTAGAGCAAATTTAAGTTCACAGCAAAACTGAGCAGAAAGTATAGAGAATTCTCATACCACCCTTCATGCACAACCTCCCTCACTATGAACATGCTGCACTAGAATGGTACATTTGTTGTAATCAATGAGCCTACGTTGATATATAGTTATCATTGAAGGTGATCAGAATATGCCAGCCCCAAAATCCTTTGACACAGGTATTATTTTGAGCTGAAGGCACTTGAGTATCACCAAATGCAAAAACGGTTCTCTGCACTCCTTTTATTTAACTAAAAGCAGGGCATACATTTTCCTTTGTGAAGGTGTTCCCCTCTTCTCTACCGGGAAGAAGAGAACAACTCTTATCAACCAATGCAAGCTTGCGAAACCAGAACTTACTAAAATAATCCTTATCTTCCATTTGTTTCCCCATATATTTCCTAGTAACTTCCCCCGATCTATCATTCCTTGAAGCCCAAACCTCCTTTTATTTTTTAAAAGGTTATATAATATCACTGAGTCTAATCACTTCTTTGAGTTTCATTTATTTTCTGTGAACTCTTATGCAAGTAAATGTTAATAAAACTGTGTACCTTTTCTCCTGTTAACTTGTCTTTAGATAGTCTAATCTACTGGCCCTCAAACACTGAACCTAAGAGGGTAGAGGAAAAGTTTTCCTTCCAGACATCACTCCAAAATCCAGTTTACATAAATGCTTACTCAATGTTGTGCATTTTATGCTGCTATGGTCTTAATGTTTATTGCTCCCCAAATAATCCCCAATTAATTTTGGTCTGAATGCTTATGTTCCCCTTAAATTCATCCCCAATGAACCTAAACCCCTATGTGATTGTTGTAAGAGATAAGATCTTTTAGAGATAACTAAGTCATGAGGGCAGAGCACTCATGAATGGGATTAGTGTCCCTACATAAGACATCATGTAGAGCCACCCTGCCCCTTCTAACATGTGATGGCATAGCAAGAAAACAGCTCTCATCAGATACTGAATCCACCAATGCTTTGGTCTTGGACTTCCCACCCTCTAGAAATGTATTTCTGTGAGAAATACATTTCTGTTGTTTATAAGCTACCCAGTCTAAGAAATTTTGTTGTAGTCACCTAAATGAACAGAGACAGGGATTTTGACAAATGTATAATGACATGTATCAACCACTATAGTATCATACAGAACAGTTTTACTGCCCTAAAAATCTTCTGTGCTCTGCCTATTCATCTCTCTCTTCCCCCTAACTCCTGGCAGCTACTGACCTTTTCACTGTCTCCATAGTTTTGCCTTTCCCAGAATGTCATATAGTTGGAATCATATAGTCTGTAGCCATTTCAGATTGACTTCTTTCACTTAGTAATATGTTGGATTTTTTTGTTTGTTTAATTTGACAAAGGGTAACTGAGAACACTGATCCTCAATCACATATACTAAGACACGGAATTTATATTCCTAAAAGACACATTATGCATATTGCAACAAGGGACCGGGACATGTAACATTTGCAAAGGTACTATGAAAACTCTCTTTAGCTAGAAATTGTGCTTGCCTGCTGTTTAATGTGGCTATTAGAGATTATAGAGGGAGCTCACCCTTTGTATGTCAAATGAAAAAAGATACTTGTGATTGGAACTTGCTTTGTGGCCACCATTTCTGCCTCAGGGGAAGCAATAAAAGGAATGATTTGATGCATTTACCAGGTCATGCCCACAATCCTTCGATTCAAGCAGAAGTGGGTTCACTGGGAAGCTAATGAAGCTCAAGCTTTTGCTTTTCTCATTTTGTATTCATAAGTTTGCATTCTTTTTCTGAAGAGGGTCCCCCCACTGTATAAGCCTCTGATCCCAGGAAACCTGGGTCTGCCTCTGTACATTATAGCACATTTTTCTTTGCCTGTCTCTTCATCCCGGTGAGCCCTGCCAGCTTGTAACCCAGGACTTCTTAGGCAATCAAAGTAAGCCCAATGTAAGTATTGAAAACAGAGGATGGGGAATGTGGCACAGTGCCACCTTTCATAGTGAATACAGAAACAGAATAAAACTCACTGGGTGTCTTAAATCTTCCATATCAATGCATTTAAACACAACATGGCAGGACCCCACCCATACACCTCCATTTCGTGTGGCTCTAAAATTGATTCCAACCTAGGTCTATCTATTGGGGTGATTGTGCTAGGCTCTTGAAATAATGACAACCATAGACAAGCCAGGAACAACCAAATTAAAAAAGAATTGTTACTATCCCTCATATAGATCCAAAATGTAAAGAAGTGTAGTTAAATTTCAGAATAAAATCATAGTAGATAAGATGCCATTAGATTCTGAAGTGTTACCAAAGCATCCACACTATTTTTAGTAAATCGCACAGCTATAGAGCCAATCCAGTTTGCAAAGCATCTGCCAGACAGTACACACAGTAGCCCCTCCTTCAGCCTTCCCCAGGCTGCATTCATCCTGGCCTCCTGGAATTCCTCCGGTACCTATAATGCCAGGAGCTACCCAGACCAGCCTGATAGCAATAGTAAACATTTATTGATACTGCTAATGCTCTAGACACTATGATTGATGCTTTTCATGTGTTAACTCAATCTGTTGGGGATGAGAGAAGGGCACAATAAATATACCCTTGTCTCCCAGTTTGGAACCGAATGAAAAATAAAACTCAGGAAACAGACAGAACGGGCCTTATTACTATTTTTTTTTTTTGCTTTAATATCAGTTTTATTATCTACAAAGCTGATTTGAAGACACAGCTTTAACCCTCCAGCTAAAATAGGTTTCTTAAATATTTCATCCCTGCACTTGCAAGACTTGGTTCTTTTGTCACTGGCTCACCTGGCCAACTGGGCTCTCCCTGCAAGGAGTGAGCCTAGGCTGTCCAAGGACCATGCGGCTGAGAAGGCTTGGCCTCCATGGAGAGAGAGAGGGAGACAGAGAGGAAAGAGGAGGGGACGGTGAGAGAGAGAGTGACTGGGATTCTCTTTGCTCATTCAAGGGGATATAGGTTGCTGCTTTTACAGAATAGTCCCTTGCATAAGAACACATCTTCCTTCAAGTCATCAGTCTGTAATGATTACCTATGGTTTCTCTAATTCAGCCAAAGTTGCTTCGACTCTTTCTGCCTCTTTTAATCCTTTCCCTAAATGTATCTGTATCTTGGAATAGATGGACTATATCAAGGTTAGATTTAGGTACATACATTCTTTCCTAAAATTAAATTGTGAGGCTGATGTCTTCTCCCTTTCCACCAGGCTCTCCTCCTTATCTTTGCAGTCAAAGACATTTTTATGGGTTCCAGTTTACTCTGAGGTCAAAATAATAATCAGATGATAATCTTATGCTAGTTCTGCAGCAAAAACAGACCAGATGTCTCTACTGCATCAAATGCCTCCTGATACTCTGTTTAGCTTGGTGTTCCTATCATTGTTGAAAACATCCATTGAAAAATTGTCCCTATGAATCATTCTGTCACTGTCAAACAGTATCCAAAGAAATAGATTAATCAGAAGATCTGCAGTTACAGGTGTCTCTGGACAGTTCCCACTGACAACTCACTAGGAGAGAAGAAAAAATGCTGTCAGAGAAATTGTAAGATGCCTTCTCTTTGGAAGAAGAAAGTGTTCACTTCAACTCAGTAATTTATAATTTAATTTCTTGGAAATATACAGGATCAATCTAAGTTCTTTGATATAACAGTATCTACTATTAGGGATGGTGAGAAGAGATGTTGTATTTTAGTTTACTTGGTTTAGTGGGAAGTAACACAGACCTTGAGATGAAATAGAACTGAGTTTAGCATCTTACTCAAAAACTATATGACCCCGGGCAAGTCTCAATTTAATCATCACCAAAATAGGTTTATTAACAGTTTATGACTTCTAGACCATTGAAGGATGGGAGAGCATATGCATATCCATATAGCATACAAGAACCCTGCACGTAGTAGGTCTTGAAATAATTGGACCTTTAGAAAGGTCCAATTTATTTGTGAGTTGAAGGTGCTACCACTAGTCTGCTATATTAAATATTATCTCTCAGTTTTCCTTTGATAAAACTATGGAGTGGACCTTAGGAACAAGGGAAGATTTCTTTGAATGTCAAGTTCTTATTTCTTGGGGTCTGGAATTAGCTTATTTTACTCTGTGGCTTACTGTGGGCCAAATGCTTTTTTCTGAGCATTTTATAAGTATTAGCATGTTCCATCCACACAATTTTAAAAAGAAGTACTTTCACTAGACTTATTTTTTAAAGTGGGGAAATTGAGGCACAGAAAGTAATGTGGTCAAAGTCACAAAGGTAGTAAATGATGTAGCTAGGATTTGAACCCAGGCAGACACTACCTTTTATTGCTCTACATTGTTGCTTTAATTAGGATTCCACTAAAGGGAAAATTAATGTTAATAGTTAATAGCTTCTCTACCTATTTAAGTTACTCTCTTTCTCCATATATACTACTACATAATAATATTACTACATATTATCTTTAGCTATCTACCACATGTCCACATATTAACTCATTTTTACCTTTACATAGATATCTATAGAAATCATTTCTATTTTTGTTTCTTAATATATATGTCCATTTTTGTAACAATATTTGTTCTGGAAATTTGAAGTTGGTCTGTCACTAATAACTGTATGGAGGGAGAGGATATGATTAAGCCTGCAGGCTCTGGCCTCTAATGGAGTGGCTTGCAAGGGGTCCCACCATCTGTAAGCTGCATCTCTAGCAAATTGCCCAAACTTGCTGTCCTTCAGTTTCCTCATCTTGAAAATGAAGATAATATTTCCCTCTAACTCCATAGGGGATTTTACACATTGATGAGTTAATATATCCTCATAATATGCTGAAATTTAAAAAAATTGGCAATAAAATAAAATCAGAATTGATGATAAAAAAAAAAGAAATGTTCCAAGGCACATGATTGTTCTCAGTAAGAAAGAACTCTTATCTTATTATTATGTATATCTATGTAGTTATTTCTTATTACTTTTACTGCCTTCGTTTAATGTAGACTAATCAATTTACTAAGTGCTTTTACATACATTGACTGATTTTCCGATTTTTAAATAACAGTGTAGGGTAAATATACCTGTTTTTCAGATGAGAAAACTGAGGATCAAAGGTTGTTACCACTTGAATTGCATTCCCCAAAACACATATGTTGGAGTCCTAACCTCCACTGCCTCAGAATGTGACCTTATTTGCAGAAAGAGTCTTTATTGAGGTAGTCAGGTAAAAATGAGGTTATTAGAGTAGACTCTAATCCAATATGACTGGTGTCCTTATAAAAAGGGGAAATGTGGACACAGATGTACATAGAGGGAAGAAGGTGTGAAGAGACACAGGAAAAAAGCAGCTGTCCATCATCCAAGGAGAAAGGCTGGAAATAGACCGCAAAAGGAATCTACCCTGACAACATCATGACTTCTGGCCTCTAGAACTATGAGACACCAAATTTCTGTTGTTTAAGCCACCAAGTTTGTGGTACTTTTTTTTATGATACCCTTAGCAAATGAATACCCAGTAGTAAATGAATTACCATGACAAGTAAAATGCCTTAAAGAATCAGAACCAGAATAAGAACCAGTTTCCTGGTTCTTCCGAGTGAGTTATTTCTGGAATCTCAGATGATTTCTGTCTAACAATCCATTAATCCAACTCTGCCTTCACCTTTCTATCCCTCTGTTTTTAAAGTTAGCAGGAGCTTCCTGGTTTAGAATGTTGTGAATAGGTAAATACCTCAGGACGAAGTAAGAGGACACTTTATACTCACTAGGATGCTCATGCCTGTGTTGAGGATGGTCTCTAATGTATTCCAAAGGGAGACATGACATTATCTTGCATAAGCTAATTCACAAAGGAAAAAAAAATCACAGTGCCAGAGAGCTTGGATGCCCATGAAAGCATCACCCTCAAAGTCAGCCTGTTTTTCCCATCCCTTAAGTTGGTCAGGTATCACTTGAACTTGGATCTCTTAGGACCTGACTCTCCCCCATGTCTCTAGCTCACCCAAGGAGCTATAGGTAAAGTACAGGTGCCATCATTTCACATCTGATTGTCTCATGATTCAGGCCCCAAATTCTTTGTAAACCAAAATGCTATACAAATGTAGCATATTGGTTTCATGTATGCAAATCCAAGTCTTAAGAAATACAGAATATAGACAGACCTAGCAATGATTAATGGCAGACTAATGAGATTGTATAAGTATGCAGTCCATGAATAGAATCTTGTAAAAAATGAACTGTTAGTTAGAAGATATTGCATTTTGCCAAAATGCCATTCTTGTAAGGGCATCGCCTCTCATTATCAGCTCAGTAGCATCAATCATGTGGACAGTGTTGTCAAAAGTGTCATTAGAGTGACTCTAAATCCTGATAAGCTAACCCAGTCCATTTGTAAGGTTTATTTTAAGCTGTCTTGGTTCTTTGCCTCCTTCTGGATCTTGAGAGCTTTTCTTAGAAGAGCAGTTTTCTCACATGGTTCAGAACCTAAAATTATTCTCTTGTCCTGAAAAACTCTCTGATATTCAGCGTAGGATCTCTTATTCTAGAAGGGCATTCATCTTGTCTGTGTATGACATAGCTTTGAGCTCTAGGTTTTATTAGCTACATTTTCAAAGGGAGACAGGTTGGTCTGGTTATTAGAGTCAAGACACTTGGCTAAGAATCAGAAGCCAAAATTCTCTACTAGCTTTAGGCCCAAGACCTACGGCTTTAGAGAAAAAAAATATACGACCTGATATTAGAAAGCATGGATTCCTGCCCCAGCACTGTCATATTTTGACCCTGCTTATTTAGGAAATTATTTATGCATTCTGAACTTTTTTACTCCTAAGAATTCAGTTCAATGAATTTTGACAACTATATATAGCCACATAACCCGTACATGGATCAAGATAAAGAACATATCCATCACCTCACATAGTTCTCTCACGGCCCTTTTCAGTAAATCCCCCTGAATCCACAAAGAGATGATCACTTTTTCTTAAACTTGTCACCAAAGACCACAGATTCTATTTTGTCTGTTGTTGAATATCACATATTAGGCCCTCTTTGTGGCTGGCTTCCTTCACTCAATGAATGTCTGTGAAATTAATCCATGTTGTTATATTACCAATCCTTTGTCCTTTCTTGTATCAATCTATATATCTGAACTTTTTAAAGCAGTAAAATAAGCAGGACAATCTGGGCTTCAGACTTAGACCCACTGGTACTAGCACTGTGATTTGGGGCAAGTCATTTGGCTCTTGCTACGTCTTTATCTATCTACCATGGAGAATAATCTCGTCGTTCTCCCCATGTTTAACATTTTGCAGCAAGGATTAGACACATGAAAGGTCTCTCTTCCTCACCACTGTTACCACATTAGTGCACATCTCCTCCTTGGACTATGGGTAAACCCTACACAAATCAATGTATAGAACATTGTATGTTCACGATGTATAGAAATAGGCATATGGTAAAACGTGTACTTTTTTGTATTTGGCTTCTTTTGCTCAACATAATGTCTGTGAGATTAATCCACATTAGTTTTTCAATTAATGTCCCAGCTTTTATTCTCTAATCAGCAGCCGGATTGAATCTTTTAAATGCAAATAAGAATATGTTACTCCTTTTCCTTAAAACTCTTCACGGGCTTCCCATTTTACTTTGAATAAAATAGAAATTCTTACCAGGGCTTACCCAGACCTACCTTTCCCCGCCAACCTTCCACCACGATTCCATCCTCATTTCTTTCAACTCTCCTTTCGCTCACTATATTTTATGACTGTGTCTCCAAAATTCCTGCTAAGGGGTCTGAAGAGTGCTTCCCCTCTCCATTGAAAGTCTGCTTGTTTCTCACATTTATGTCTCAGCTTAAATGTCACCTTCCCAGAGAGCCCTTCTCTGACCTCTCTAATTAGGTAGAGAGTCATGCTGGGCACATAGAAATTGCTCGATAATTATTTGTTAGATTAATGAATAAGGGCAGTGAGCATTTTGCATACTATAAAGCATAAAATGAATATGGACATTTGTTAGTGTTTTATAACAAAAATACGTAATAAAATATATGCTAATACCGTGTATTTGTGGTCACTATGAAAAAAGACTGGCCCACATTTTGCATGCCAGCAGCTCATATTTAAAATGTCAAATAAAAGAAAGGAGACTGAACATTATCTAATAATCCAGAAATGATAACCAAAAAGTATGTTCACCACCTGTACAGAGGGTGAACTACTGGCAGTTGGGAGGTTTTCTATGGGAGGGAAGTAGTGGAAAGTCTTGGGGTTTATAAGAGGATTGAATTAAGGTTTCATGAGACAATGGGAGGGCAATGATAATAAAATTAATGTTGCTGATTTTGTTTCCTTTTTATTTTTATAAATTGAGATGTCAATGTATAAATTATAAGTGAATAAAAATTTAGTAGGATATCTCTTAAATAGACTCCATTTTCCTTCTCTTGAAATTAGCAATATTCTGCTCTTTTACTATGAAACATGCTGGTTGACATTCACAGCACACTTATACTCTGGGCCAGCAAGCAGCTAGTCTTTATTATTCCTTTACCTCTCTAGTATCAGCAAGAGAAAATTGTGTTTGTTCCCAAACCTATGTATTTGTGTTGTACCTATTGTTTTATGAATTGATAAAATATGAGTAGAAATAAAGAGTTATTTCTATGAAAACTAAGTCGAACATTTTAGAAAGATTTAAAGAGTGTGAATTGGTATATTTTTTTTTCTGTTGAAATAGGTGTGGGCAATACAACTTCAGAAGACTTGGATAAGGCTGTAAAAATCTAGTCATATTCTAAACCCAGATGGCTTTAGGTGTTCTTAAGTTCTTCCATAATTTAAAGAAACTGAAACTCAAATATTTGTTTTTAGGCAAGTTATTTCTACATGAAGAAAAAACCTGGATCTACATCAAAAGATTGGCAAACAACAACTCTACTGATTAATGAACCAACTAAAGAATCTGATTCACATGGAAAAAAAAAGGACTTCCACTGAGCTGAAGGTAGTCCTTTCCTGCTAATGTAGAAGCATAATCAATTATTAGAATGGAGAAATTGAGGTTCTCTGATTCAATTTAGCAATTGACCACTACTAAATCCAATGGGCATTTTTCAGTTCTTTTCACATTTGAACTTAAGCTTTGGAAACAGTTTTTTCCTCCTCCTTGAAATACTTTCTTCACTATGTCTCCATGAAACACTCCCTTGGTTTATTTCCTACCTGGTGCCTTCTCCTTCTCAGTCTCTCTCTCTCTCTCTCTCTCTCTCTCTCTCTCTCTCTCTCTCTCTCTCTCTCTCTCTCTCTGTCTCTCTCTCTCTCTCTCTCTCTCTCTCTCTCTTCTTTTTTCTTTTCTGGTTCCTCTCCAACTTCTCTATACCGGGGCTCAAGTTTTAGACCTGAGCTCTTTTCTGTATAGACTAACTCTCTTGGTGACCTCCTCTATCTATATCCTGATGACTCCCTCATTTATATATCCAGCCTAAACTTCTCTCTTGAACCCCGTATTTGTATATCCAACTGCCAACTCACCATCTCTACTTGAGTGGAGGCAGGCATCTCATCAAAAACTTCACTTATCTTCCTCCACACCCTGGGATCTAGACTAACAGATCAGCCCTATTTAAAATGTTATCAGACACTGCTGTTCACATTTCATTGGTAAAGCCCCCTCTGGCCATACCTAAGTCCAAGAGGACACAGAACTATAATTCTAACATTTTTTTTCAAAAGGAGGAAAAAACAATTATCTGAGAAATAGATAATGATCTATTATGGGAAGAAATGGAAAACTGAAAACACATCTGCTTAACTTCAAAGTTCTACGACATCAGTCATTTTTATTCTTTTTTATTTATTTAGAAAGAAAGTAAATTATACTTTACAAATATGATTTATAATATATGGTCCTTGAGGAAGACATGCAGAACTTCTAGACTAGCAATTCTCATTGTCAGTGTCCCTTAGGATCACCTGCAAGTTCTGAAACTCCAGGTACAAAAATCAGAATCTTCTAGGTTGAGGGGAGGGAAACTGCATTTGAAACAATCTCCCCAAGTGTATGGTTTAATGGTGGAGGATCACACATTGAAAGAACAGTCCTCAAAGGCTGAGGATTCAAACTCCCTACCACCTAATTTTAAGTCACCTTCCTGCTAGTTACATGTTTTGTTCCCAAGGACTCTTCAGTGCAAAGTGTAACGCCCACTCCCTACGAACACGTGGTCCTCTTGATTCTCTTCTGAAGCAGAGTCACTGCATCTCCCAAATTAATTTGGAGACTGCAAAGTACAGAATTTATTGAATAATGCATTTCATCCCTAGGCTATTTCAAAAGGGGCTCTGCTTAATGCAGTAGAAATTTTTAGATGATTCATTCTGGAACCACTGATCAAAAGTACAGCTAATGGGAACAGGTGAGCTCAGGTGATTGATATCTTTCAAAGGATAGTGAACAAAATCACCATTACTCGGAAAGAGGCCAAGCAATGAGACCAAGTCTCAGACAGGCAGGGAAACCTTTCCCTCCATTTAGGCTTTAAAATAAATGTAGTCACAGTCCCCTGTAAGCCTCAGACTAGACGTTACCGTGTCTAAATAGATTCTACAATGTTGGCCTCGTGTTTCTGGGTCTGAGCTGATAGTGTCTGGTGGTGTTGGTGAATGAGGCAAGCAAGTAATAAAATTGACAGTGCCAGGAAAACATCAAAAATCTCTCAGAAACAAAGTGAAGGGGAAGAAAGTCAGCCCTCCTAAGACAGAAAGGAGGCGATTCTCACAGAGCTGCTTCGTGTATGTCCCTTGGAGGGAGAGCTTTGTTTCACTTGGCTCCCGTGCCAATCAAAATGCCCCCTTGGCACTGGATAAAATAAAATATAGAAGGCAGAAATAAATGCCAAAACAAATTCATGCACAGAATGACCTTCCAAATGCTTCAAGGCCCATTTAAGCTGTCCTCTACCAAATGAACTGAAAGGGCAAAGAAAAAAAAAATCTATAATTTAACTTCAACTAGAAAGATCTTTAAAATCAGCTGAGATACTAAAATATTTGCCAATCTCTCTTTTCTGATGGTGACCTAACATTCAACAAAGGACTCAAAATGTGCCAGGCATTTCTCAGATTATTTCATAATAGTATTACGAAATGGATGTCATTGTCCCTGGTTCATTATTTGAGGAAATAAATCAAGGTTAAGTAAATTGCCCAAGGTCACATTGGAAAGAAGTGAGCCTGATATTTGACTTTGTTATAGTCTAATGTACATTCCTTTTTTTTCCCACACAAGCCAACCCCTCAAGCTTGTATTAGAATAAGAAAACTCTATTCAACACTTCTAAAATTTCCATCTTCTCTCCCCCTTGTTTGATGTCAAGAAATGTGCCTTATCCAAATTGGTTGGCCGAACGCAAAATGGCTGAAATCAACTGTGTTTTACTCCTTTCATTTAATTCAGGTGTAAGAAGCTTGGTCCATAAGACTAGACTCCAAGTAGATGGACCTGAAATCCTCAGAAGTTATTCAGCAGAATTGACTCTTCCTTTCACTCTGCTTGAGTGCTTACCACAATGATAGTGCAGTCGAATTCCCAGGGCCACCTGCCAAGGCATACAAGGAGTTTTACATAATCCCAGTAGACATAGCCATGAAGTGTCCAAGGGCAACTAGAGAAAGAAAAACCTCCTGTCACCAGATCTATTGCATCATGTCAACCTTGGAGAAAGAACGTAGTAGCTCTGTCATTATTCCAGCAGGCGACCTTGGCAGAAATCCATCTTGAGAGGACAGATTGCCACGTAGCCTTCCTTGGCCCCACAGGTTCAGATGGGACTAATCACCGCAGCACTGGACTTGGTAGTATTGGAACCTCGGAACCGACACAGTACATCAGGCAGCTCCACAAGACTCCTTATGACCCACATTCTGCTGTTTGATAAGGAAAGGTACCCCCTGCCCCAGCTCACTAAACAAGAATAAAGCACAGAGAAAGGAGTTCGGAGAATAATCTAACTCTGAAGACTCAAGCAATGACAGGTCATTGGATCGTAAAAGAGAAAGCACGCAGGTTCAGGGATCAGACAGACCTGAGTTGCAATGCAAGCTCTGCTGCTAACTAGATGAGTGACCTTGGATAAATTGCTTAGCCTCTCTTAACCTCACAGGGCTGTTGTAAGAACTAAAAAACATAACAGTTTGAAAGGCAAGCAATATAGTCGAGTAGTCAAGGGCACTATCCTTAAAGTGAGAGTCATCTAGAGACCAGCTCCACAATTTAATTTTCATGTGATGCTGTGCTGGGCACTTTACTTTCTAGTCCTTGGATCCCTTATCTGTAAAGTCAGGTGAATATGTATATGCTGTGTGCTAAACGTACACAGAGGAATTTCAGTGGATCTTAAAAACACAGTTCTTAATGAAAAAGTAAGAAACAACTGTCACACGTTATCATTCACATATTGCCCATTATACAAAAACACATTCAAACAAGACACACACATAAATACCATAGAATGGCTACCTATGGATGGAGGAGGGAATGGGAATGGGCTATAGACATAAAAATGGATAAATTTATTAAGAGGGGCCTTGTACAGATAAATAATACAATATCACAATATACTGAGGTATGTAATTAACTCGACTTCATGAACCAGAAGTCTGAACAAATTAACAATAAAAACAGGGGTAATAACTGGGTGTATTTTCTGGGGTTGTTGGGAGATAAGTGTGGTAAAGCTTAGGAAGGTTTGAGCAGAGCATCTGCTACATAACCAGTGATGGTAATGGCTTTGTAAGATCCTTGGTTGTGCAGTGATTCTTCCTCCCTTTTTCCTACCATGAAGCTTGGACTGTTTTTGGAGGGGGATACCAAGTTTCCTTATTACCAAGATGTCTGCAAAATCTAGTTTTTGATCTTTTCCACAAATCAGGTTTCCAAAAGTGGGAGTCTGTCTCCAAATATTCACTGTCTTTTTTACATAGGACATGAGAAAATAACTCTCTGGTATAGCACAGAGGGCTAGCCTTTGGCTTGTAAAATCATGGAGAGAACATCAGCTGAAAGTGAATTATGTTAAGCTGATCATTTCTCATCATTGATATTCAGAATGATTTAGCCAGGTTACATTTATTTATGTATTAGACCATTAAGGGGGCACAGTGGTCTTGTCCCATTTAATCCTTTATTAAACTAAATTAAAAATAATTTCTCAATTCCATTATTAATATCCTCCCTCTGTGAAAATATCTCCCTCAGCAGACTCTATTGACATTCAGTCTAGACACCGCTGAAGGAACTCACTTCATGAATATCAATAAATGTGTTGCATAGAGATGGGAGGATATTAAATGATTTTCAAGCATTTGACAGTTGACAAAATGTTAGTATAATAATTAAAAGTGCAGACTGTTTAAATGCTAGGGGGAGGGGTTCCTCAGCACCCCAGTGCACATTGGTCACATGGAAATAACATCTTTGTTACAAGGTAACTTCAGTTCATTTTGGCTTTACATCTTCAGTGAATTTGACACAGAAAGAGAATAGATCTTATTTCTAAAATGCCACTGACAGCTCATGTTATGCTCTTGATTTGGCAAATAATTCAAAAATTATATTTATATAATTTCTTGCCTTGATGTTTTTCCTCCTCCAACAGCAGGAAAAATTAAACGCTAAGGGATATATTACAGAGCAAAAGAGATGTATCTGGTTGCTATTCTCATCACTGGGAGAATCCCAGTGCCAACCTACTCTTCCACCTGTTCTTATTTAATTTTTCTGGGGAAGAATACGGGCTTCAGTATTTTTTAAAAGTTCCCAAGTTCTTTCTCATGTACAGTTATGGTTGACATATAATGAACTAAAGCAATAATTCTTAAACTTGAGTGTGTATAAGGTTCACCTGGAGCACTTGCTAAAAATATAGATTTCTAGGATACCTTTTCTGAGACTTTAGATAGTTAAGGTGTAGAGCTCAGGAATCTGCATTTTAAACAAACACCCAGGGATTCTGATTCAGGTAGTCATGGAGCACATATAGAGAAAGCTGGCCTGGTTCCATTTCTCTTTTTTACTTTACACAGCCCTTTGCCCCAGCTGTTGAAGGGATGCCAATTAAAGGGCAGGACTGCACTCTGTTGCCCTCAATCAAGATATTTCTAATGAAGGCAGCCAAGTACATTTTGCTGATAATGTTCGCAGGAGCCAGCCTAAAAGAACATGAGGAAAGAGATATAATGTTTACTAAGATTTATGATGCTCCAGGCATTATGAGGCAAGCACTGTAATTCTCCCATTTTCTATTTCAGCATCCGTATAGGTTTGAGGTTTGGGGTGTTGGGTGGGTGGGAGGAATTTGCCTCTTCCTGCTTTCAGAAAGATCATGTGAAGATGAATGTGCATGTGTTGGCACACATGAAAACACTTGAGATTTTTTGGAAGATGAATATTATGTTAATGGAATAAGATTTAGTCTATAAAAAGAAATAGGCTGACATAGGGTGATGCCCTTTGTGATTGCTCATTTGTCCATTCTTTCAGTCATCAAACATCAATTGAACATCTATTCTTCACAGAACCCTAAAGATTGGGAAAGATGCAAACTCTCTCCACACAAAATATTTTCTTTGGTGGGGAGAGGAAGAGGTAAAACGAATAGGAGACAGTGGGGAGTAGAGCAGGAGGAGTGGGGATAGGACAGAGGTGAGAGAAGAGAGGTAGAGAGTGGGGGAAGGAGTACAGGATGAGAACACATTTGCATTTGTGCAAATGTTTACAGTTCACAAAGATTATTTTTTATTCATTGCCTCATTTAATTCAGTTTTTCTCATACTTTAGCATGCAAAAGAATCACTTAGAAGAATATTGTTAAAACACATACCTGGCCTTATACCCAGAAATTTCGATTCAGTGAGCCTTGGCTGGGACTGGCGATTGTGGGGTAAATGGTGGTCCATGGACAGAACATGCTTTGAGTGGCACTAATTCACGTATTTATATATTTATTTATTTAAATTTATGAGATACAAGTGCAATTTTGTTACATGCATAGATTTTGTAGTGGTCGTGGCAGGAATTTTAGGGTATACATCACCCAAATAATGTACACTGTACCCATTAAGTAATTCCTCATCATTTAGTGGAACTAATTTAATTCTCAGTAGAACACTATGAGACAGGTAAGGTTGTTATTATAATCCCATTTTTAATTTTTTTCAGCTTTATTAATGTTTGATTAATAAAAATGTATATATTTATGACATACATGATGTTTTGATGCCCCGTGTTCATTGCAGCATTATTCACAGTAGCCAAGATATGGAATCAACCTAAGTGTCCAGCAACAGATGAATGGAAAAAGAAAATGTGGTATCTATGTATTAATATAATAGAAGACTATTTGACATTACAAAAGGAAGGAAATCCTGCCATTTGCAACAGCATGGATGAACCCAGAGGACATTACACTAAGTGAAATAAACCAGGCACAGAAAGACAAATACTGCATGAGTCCACTTATATTTGAAACCTAAAAATGTCAAACTCATAGAAGCAGAAAGTATGATGACTGTTATCAGGGCATTGGGTGGGTAGAATGAGGAGATGTGGATCACATGATCCCCATTTATTATTTCCTATTTTAAAAAGTAGAAAATTGAAGTTCAGAAAAGTTAAGAAACTGATTTAAGGTTCCAAAGCTTCCAGGACTTTTGATGACAAGTCTGGGGCTTTTTCTTCTCTATATGAATGATTTAAGTTCCATATTCCTTGAGATTGTGCATAGGAGATCTGAATGATGACCATTGCCTTCCAAGTGGAGAGAGTTACCACAGATACAAGTATTGTTCTAATGCAGTGGTCTCAAACCTTTTTGGCACCAGGGACTGGTTTCCCAGAAGACAATTTTTCCACAGACTGGGATGGGGGTGTGGTTTAGGATGATTCAAGCCCATCACATTTATTGTACAGTCAAATCTCTCTGCTAATGATAATCTGTATTTGCAGTCGCTCCCCAATGCTAGCATCCCCGCCTCAGCTCCACCTCAGATCATCAAGCTTTAGATTCTCATAAGGAGTGTGCAACCTAGATCCCCCACATGCGCAGTTTATAGTAGGGTTTGTGCTCTCATGAGAATCTAATGCTGCTGCTGATCTGACAGGAGGCGGAGCTTATGTGGGGATGTGAGTGATGGGGAGCGGCTGTAAATACAGATGATGCTTCCCAGGCTTGCTAGCCTGCCGCTCACCTCCCTCTGTGCAGCCCAGTTCCTAACAGGCCATAGATGGGTACTGGTCCATGGCCCAGGGGTTGGGGACCACAGTTTTAATGGATTGTAAGGCATTTCCTTTAACCATAAATTCTCTAAGAAGTAGTCTTAGCAAGACATAATCTATTTCTTCCCCTTAAAGAACCAATATTCCCAAAGTAGAACTAGATACTAGAAGTTCTCTTTGTGAAAATTCACAAGGTATATAACCTCCTTGCAGTTAAGTTTTAACCACTTCTTGGAACTATTGTGAAGACTAGATGAGGCTTAATTTTACCTAAGGTACTCTTGGCAGTTCTTGATATACAGTAAATATTCAATAAATGCTAGTTCCTGTGTTTCCTTTTCCATCTTTAAACCAGTTAATGATAATTGAGCACTAGTAAAACAGTACAAGTTTAACATATGCCAAGATGTGAACTAGGCACTTAATTTACATAAGTTTATTTCGCTCTCATCACAATCTCAGGGAGCTGGTTTTGTTAGCATCCCCATTTCATAATGAGGAACCTGATGCACAGAGAGATGAAGACCTTTTCCTATTCTCATGCTAATTAGAAAAAGAGCTAGGAGTCTAACCCAGACAGTTTTCCTCCAGAGCCTGCACTCCTAAACATGCGGTGAAAAGTCGCTTCTCCTGTCTGGCATTCTAGTTGCTTCAATTAGTTAAAAGGTGAATGTGAAGGGCTGCAATTCGAATGGGCATCTGAGCTTGACTGTCAAACCTGACTTTTCATCACTACCAGTGTATGGTTCGGTTCATAAAACAGTGTTCAATGAATGCTGTTTATGCTACAGAAATGGCAGCCTGTTGTTTCTGTTTTGTTTTTCTGGGACAAGGACCAAGTAGAAGGTTCTCCCCTTACTCCAATTCCCATTTCTATTGGTTCTGAGTCTTTCTGGGAAGAAGTATAAACTGTCGCTATTTAATCCCTCCAACTACTAGATCCCTTGCGTGTTGGCTCTTATAGTGAGAAAAGAGCCTTTTGTGGCCAATTACTCATTATCCAAATAGTTCTTAGATACAAATAGTTAATCACCCGGGCAGCTTGGACTTTTGGAGGTACAAGAGGGAAGAGGTGCACACACACACGCACACACACCCTGTGCTTGTCCTCATGTTGCTTTCTGCATGGTGGGGGGAATGAAGAGACATACTAAATAAATGATCACATTTCTGAATGTAAAATTTCAAAATTATATAAGAGTCCTGAGGGAAAGAAATATGATCTCATGAGAGAGTATGAGAAATGGATTTAAGTGGTCCATACTGGATACAGGGTCTGTAGCAGATGCCAAGGAAGGTGTCCACTGGTAAGTGCTCTTTGAGCTGACATTTGAAGGGTAAATGGAAGCTACAGGCTAAGAAGGGTGAGAAGAAGAGAGATAAGTATAACATCCCTATGGCAGGAGGGAACATGCCAAGTTCAATGAACTGAAAGAATATCTATGTATGTAAAATAACATTGACAGACCCTAAAGAAAGCTGACTCAAGAGAAAAAAAAAAAAACAACGTAGAATACATGCTATAGAAAGGATCTAATTTATTGCCACTCATTAATTAAATAGACATATATTGAATTTCTACCATGTACCAGCCAATGTTAGTGCCAGATATAGGAGACGCCATGAAGATGAATAAGATATTTATTTTATTTTGCTTGTTAATCAAATAAATATTAATGCATCAATAAATCCATACTAACATATATTTATATATAGATATCTATATATGTTTAGATATGGATATAGATGTGGACCTAGGTATATAGATGTAGCTACATATAAATTGTCTCAAAGGCTCCCCGAAGCTAATGAAGTATAATCCTCAGGTAAGGGACTTTGGCTGTAGAATTTTTTAAATACCATAAATTAATCATGTGTACAGCTATAGCTGAGAATCTGGTTTATACCAAGTTAAAATGACTAGGTCTAGGTTCTCACTGTAACAAGCGAAAGTTAAGATTCAAACATATTTCAAGGTCAGTAGCTGGCCACATATTTTCTTCCCCCTAAAACTTGAGGAATGCCACTATGGAATCCTAAAAGTAATAATGAACTCACTATGTCAAATGGAGACTGGGAAGCAAGTCATCCTCAGGAGGGTGCCTCAGAATAGTTTGGGCCCTGTACCCTGACCCTGAACAACAGATTTGTTAAGGCCCCTCAGAGGGACATATATCCTGGTTAGAGATCATTATTATAGGGAAAGTCACTCGATCTTATATTTCCTTGTGTATCCTGGTGACTTTAATGAAAGCAAATCTTACGTAATGAAAGTAATCCAAACAAAAATGATGAATTTTGACAACAGACAGAAGCTGAATCTTAGCAAATGAATCTGCTTCCCTATTGATGACCTTAGCTTCTACTTGGTCTTTAGCCATGGAAGGTGAATGTTTATATGCAGCTTAATTAGTTAACAAAAGTTGAATGCTTCAAAAGCTCCTCAACTTGGCATTAGAGGACAATTACCCATAATCACTGGATTCTCAGGGCACTTGATGCAGCTGAGTCATATACCCGTCCCCGAGTGGGGGAAATTAGGCAAGGGCAGAGGGTTTTGCTAAATCCCTGAAGCACTTACAAACACACCAATGGTCTGCCTGGCCACTGAAGCTCACAAAGCCAATGGTGAGGAACCTATTAGGGAAGGAGAAAGCAAAGTGAAAAACAAGCAGAAACTCTTTCTTTGCCTACCTCGGCTGAGCCATGTGAACTCCTGTAATAACCTGGACCTGCTCCACCTGTGATTGACTCCATTTGTTTTACAGGAAACTCTTCCTTTTTGAAAGGGAGATGCTAAGCTTTTTAGTGCCTCCAGCAGAACATGTTAATGCCTTGATTCCAAGGGTGTGGATCACATAAATCTGAATTATCTCTGGTTTCGGTGAGAATAGTGAAACTTTCTCGGGCTGACGCATCTAGGAATTAAAGAAGCATGATGGCTTTGAACCATTGTCAAAACGTATGTGGAGCCTCATTTCTGGGAGGGATGTTCCATTTTCTATGCTTTTAGCCTGGAAGCATCTCTTTTTCAAACCTCTCCTCACCCAACTTTATTTTCACTCTTGTTTTGGTTCTGCCAGGAAAGGTTATAGACCAGGAATGCAGGGTCCGAAAATAATTTAGGGAATGTGACTGCCATTGCACTTTGTTGGCAAACATGAAATTTCAAGGTCAAGATCTTGTTTATGAAAAGATTTATATGTCTGCCCACATTTTCATACACCTCACGTACATCTCCTCTTTTTTGTTTTGTTTTGAGAACAAGAATTTGCAAGCATCAGAAAGAAAGCTTGTCACTACAAGTGACTGGAGATTTTTCTTCTAACTGGCATTTTGAATCTTCTGTTGGGGAAAGGTATATTGTTGAAGGAAAATACTGGCTTTCATAAGCCCAGTTATGTGAGTTTCCAACTTGCCATAGTGGTATTACTGAAGAAAGCTTCAGTGGTTTGAAATCATTCATTCATGCATGCATCTGGCAAATTTGCATTCGGGACCTACTGTGCAGTAAGACTAGTGTATAGGGGATAAAGAAAGTAAAAACTTTGAAAAAAAAAGTAACTGCTTTTAAGAGTTTGCAAACTCATGAAGAAGATAAGAACTTTGTATAATGTGCTTCAAGGGAGAATATTCAAATACTGAAAGAAGAGTATAAACAAATGCTCTTAGAATTAACAGGAGGGAGACGTTGGTTATAACTGGGGCTGGCCACTTTAGGCATTGCTTTGGTAAGAAGATGGCAACTGGGCTGGGCCTTGAAGTATGCCAAAGGCATGAGAATACTGAAGTGGGAAGGGAAAAGAGGTTTCTGGAGAAATATTTTCGGGTCAGGAAGCAAAATTGAGGAACCGATTATGGTTGGTGATCTTGAGTTGATAACGGTGCACATTTGCTCTGTTATATCATTTATTCTCAGTACTCTTAGAATACAGGAGATGGACACAGAAAAGGCAGTAGGGATTCACCGCTGGATAAGGTGGACGCCATTGAAGATCAAAGAAAAGAACGAGCAAAACAGTGGTTGAAAGGTGGAATATGGAATCTAAGACAAAGAATATCAAAAGAAAGGTATAAGGGTCAGTTAACATCCTGCATTTAGAGGATTATAGGACATGTGGTATCTTCAAAGATCAATGAGTTCTCAGTGTAGGCAAAGAGATAGATGAGCCAAAGCTTGAGGACATAGATGTGCCATGTGGTTTAGAAAGGTATTAATAAATTGCACAGAATAGAGAGAATAGGGGTATATGAGAAAGAGGAACCTCACAAAATTGTTCTGAGGAGGGAAGTTGAATCTGAGCAACTGATGTAGTGGCTGAGGAAAAACTGCAATGCGGGCAGTTAGAGTTAGTAGGAGCACATCATCAATAAAGGTAATGATACCCAGCGACACATGAATAAATACTCTGTGCTATTAGATTCAATTGCACTCTGGTAACGAGACCTGACAGCTCTAGTATGGACTCCAGCTTCTTTTCCTCTGATCTTTGGATGAGATGTGCTCAGTGGAAGCAGAAAGGAGAACTTAGAGACAACAGTGCTGCCTACTGTTCAGGAAATACTGAGTGTAATAGGCAGAATAATGACACCCTAAAAATGTCCACATCCTACTTCCCCCAGAACCTGTGAATATTTTACCTGGCATGGCAAAAGGGACTTTGCAGATGTGACTAAGTTAAGAATCTTGAGTTAGAGAGATTATCCTGGGTTATCTCTGAGGGCCCAATGCAATCAAAAGAGTTTTTGCAAGAGGGAAGCAGGATGTCAGAAGAGAGGGATAAAGCTATGCTGCTGGCTTTGATGTTGGAAGAAGGGGCCATGAGGCAGGGAATATAGACAGCTCCTAGAAGCTGGAAAAGGCAAGGGAATGGATTCTTCCCTAGAGGCTCCAGAAAGAATCCAGCCCTCTCGTCATTTTTATTTTAACTCAATAAGACCTGTCTTGGATTTTTCACCTCCAGAACTATAAGATAATAAATTTATGTTGTTTCAGAACACTAAGATTGTGGTAATTTTTATAGCAGAGATAGGAAAATAATACAGTAGTACATTGGGTTTAAGTGTAATGTTGAAAAATGTGTTCTCAGGCAGTAGATAGCTGGGTTGGCCAGATCCAGGCTGAGCAAACATGATGGCGTGTATATCTCTGGAGGCGCAGAGTAAGGTAAGTGCAGAGGCAGGTTTAATGGGAATGGAGAAGATGGGTATACAAGATGGAAAATATAACTACTTATTTCAGAGTTGCTCTGAGCAAAAAATAGGAAAAATTAGTTAGCAGAGCAACCTGGAATATAATAAGTGCTTCATATGTGGTTTAAAAATGAATTGATAGAGTGTTGACTCTTCTGTGGGCAAAGTGATCCCATGAAGGGTATAGACTTCAGAGAACACGTTGTCTGGTCCACCCTGAAGATGGTTTTGTATAGGTAAAATCAGCTTACATTGAATATTAAGGAAAGCCTTGAAGTGGGGAAGGATTTGTGTATGAATAGGAATGAGAATAAGGAAAGAGAGCAGACGCTAGGCAGCCTTCTCACCCCAGTCCTACTTGTTTGTCTAGTTTATTGTGCTTATAAAAGCTTCAGGGATTTTTAGCACCAGCTGAGCATGTTACTTCATCCCACCTCCAGCTGCCTCCCTGGGTTATTGCTCAGTCTTCTTCCCTGCAACAACTGCCTGAGATCTCTTTGAGATAGAGCCTAGTGCTTACTCAGCTCTGTATTGCCAGCACCTAGCACAATGCCCAGAAAATAGCTAGTGCATGATAATTCTTTATTAAGTGAAAAACCAAAGGGATAGGATTCTGCTTTTTAAAGATTTAAAGACTCATTGCAACGAGAGAATATTACAAGGTAGTAAGTAATCTTGTGCTCAGATTTGTGGCGTAGATGACTTGTTTGCGAAAGCTGATTCACATAAGCCCACCGACTGATGCCAAGCCAGTAAAGAAGTGTGGCCCCAAACCCTATCAATTCAGACTCAGTAGGTCTGGGCAAGGGCCTGGGTGTGTGTCTCTGTAACAAGCTCTTCAGCGATTCTGCCTTTCACTCAGGTCAATGGATGCCTGGTCTTGACCTCAAAGAAGGCAGAGATCATTGTGGACGAGGATGATCAGGGAGAGACTCATTGAGAAGTTGGGATCTGAATGGAAACTTCAAGCTTGTACAATGTTAGATAGATGAAGAGAAGAAAGAATAGCCAATAGGGCAAAGATACAAAGAGGCAGACACTGTATGAAGCAGTATTGCGTATCAATTGGCTTTTCCACTCAAAACGCCATTCACAATCTGTATCATTTATTTCCACATATTAAGTAACATTATAATTTAGTATCTTAAACAATAATTGCCATCAATTATTTCTCAGTTTCTGAGGGTCAAGAATTCAGGAGCATCTTGACTAGGCTTTCTTGACTTAGGGTCTCGTATGAAGTTACAGTCAGATGGTGACTGGGGCTGTGGTCATCTCAAAGGATTATGTAGTCAGCTGCCTGCACTGAGGAGACTCAGAAGTCTGGAGGTCAGAAGAGCTGGGGTTCCCTGGGCATCTATGCCTAGCTCAGTGCTGTTTCTTTATATGGTCCCCACAACACAATGGATTCAGAGTCTTTGGGCTTCTTGCATGGTGACTTGGGCGTCCAAAATCACATGTTCTAAAAGAGTGCACAAGTAGGGAGAGAGAAGCAGAGAGAAGGAGAAAGGACATGTGTGGAATCTAAGCACACATGCAATGGATAGACAAAAAATGTCAATTAAAAAAATTGAACCAATTTACACTTGCAAAAAAAAAAAGTAGATGGGCAAGGAAGCCATGACTTTTGGAAATGCTTAATTTAACTTTAATCAAAAACTAATTAAAAAGTAAAGCTTCATAAAAGCATTTAAAATGAAAAAAAAAAAACTAAGAGATTATTTAGTGCTTCTTATTGGTCAACAATATGGTTTATATACCACACAAGAGAATCATCATAAAAGGTATCAACTTCAAAAGGTATGATTTAATATGGCTTTATCACAAGGAAATATACTAAGGTTTTCAATTTTTTCAGCAGTTTTCAAAAATCCCCGAAGGCCAAGTATCCGATTTATGAAAGAGTTAATTTTGTATATTGGACATATCTCCATAATTTGTGCCAAAAGTATTGAGTTTCATGTTTATCACTTGAACTTTGAGATCCTGGGCAAATCTTTAACCTGTTTCCTGATCTAGGTTTTTAATTCTCCAATTCATCTCCTATCTCTTCCTTAAATTACACAGTCCAACTGTTTGGATTACCTGCTCATTCCCAAAAGACCAAAACTACTTCATGACTCTTTGCCTTTGCACACAGTGCTCCTACTGGAGACACTGACTTCCCCTACACTTCCCTGTCCCCAGTAGCTGCCCCTCTCTGCCTTTTGGCTTCAGCATAGGCACCACTTCTTAGAATTGTCAGAGCTCCTCTCCTGAAGGAGCCCACCCTCTAGGGTCCTCTCATGTTCTCCATGTGTCTGTATCATTGCCCAGGCTTTGCTGTTTTCACTGCTAGACTTAGAGTTCCTTAAGGGCAGGTCTAGGTCTTAGTTATCTCTGGAATGTCTACAATGAGAATAATGCCTGACATGAAATAATCGATCAGTAAATATTTATTGTGTTCAAGTGAGTAAATGCATGCATAAATACAGAAAGAAATGAATTATTTTAAAATGGTTTACCCTTCATCCTTTGGCCTGGATTGAACACTGACATATCGGACTTTAGAGAGCATTGGCTAAATTATCTTTTCATGGCCATTGCATTGTCAAAATTGAAAAATAAACAGTAAGAAAAAACATACAGTGTCTGGATGACACAGCAAAGAGCCTTTGCCTCTTGAATCTATTTTTTTCTTTCTTTCTCAGGATTTTATACAAACATGAAGGGCAGTATTAGAAGCTCTGGTATTTATCACTTCATATCGAATGTGAAGCCAGAAAGATGTAACAGAAGGAAAATTCATTTCTGGTGGGCTGTGAGTGCCTATCAAGTGAAGGTGAATGACAGCCTGACTCTTATTTCACATTGCCTCACTGGAATAGAGCCAAACAGGACTGGAAGCCTGGCCACGTTACTTTCTCACTATCAGCAAGATGCTGAGCTGAAGGTGGACCTGTGGCCACACCGAGCTCAGTTATGAGCTAGCCAGTTCCACTCATTAGCAATTTAATTTATTTAATTTCATTTTTCTGAGCTTCAGTTTCTTCATGCATGATTTGGGGATTGTTACTTCATCATGCTCAGCTCAAAAAGTGGGAACTATTGTGAAGATAGAGATAACCTTAGCAAAAATAACCTAGCCTGTTTTCTAATGTACTAGATGCTCACAGATGTTAATTTTCTCTTCCATTCTTTCACATGACCCTCTTGAAAAGAGAACCTCCTAGCCACCCATGACAAAGAGCTCTTTTCTGCTTAGTAAGGGTAGGGCAGGGCTCTAAGTATCTTGTATGTTTCTCCCTGGCTTGCACACCCAGGCACACCCTTTCGCAGGGCTTTGTTTCTTTAACCTCAAGTTATGTAATGAATAGGTGTAGGGCCCTGGATTCATTTCCATGGGGACCTGTTTCAAAATTCCTGCTGATTGCTCTGGGCCTCTGAGTGTGTATATGAAACAGAGATGCCCATACATGTTTCCTACTTGAAGCACCAGGCCTGAATTAGGTCATGCAGTCATTGCATTTTTTTATTTTTTTTTTTTTTACCATTTCACAAGCTGCTGCCATGGAAGCAGGTTAAGGACACAGAGAATAAAGCAAGAACAGATAGTTGCTTAATGTTGCTTTGTATTTACACATACATGTTGGCAGGGAAATGGTGACTCATTCCCCTTGCTGGAATACAGCAGATAGGTCAGTTCCTAATGACTTTATTTCAAAGGTGACTTTCCCCCACCTTCAGATAAATCTTCTACAGCTGAATTTAATCTCTGGAAGTATGAGACATGTTAGGAGGAGTATTAGACTGTTCTGACCCTTAGGGTACCATTGGGTAACAGTTAAGGCGTACATAGGCGGTATCTAAGGAGCCCGCCCCAAAACTTTAGGACATGAAATAAACTTCCTCTGTGCTCTACCTATTCATTCCTCCCTCCCCAATAACTTTTGGATGAACCTTTCTACTGACCTCTCTACTATCTCCATAGTTTGGTCTTTTGCAGAATGTCATATAATTGAAATCATACAGAATGTAGCCTTTTCAGAGTGGCCTCTTTCACTTAGTAATGCATTGAAAGTTCATGTATGCATTGAATATTACTTCATGTCATTTCATGACTTGATAGAACTATCTGTCTTTTTAGTGCTGAAAAAAATTCCATCATCTGTTTGTACCACAGTTCATTTATATATTCACCTGCTAGAGAATATCTTGGCTGTTTCCAAGTTTTGGAAATTTTGAATAAAGCTGCTATATATGTTAGTGTGCAGGTTTTTGTGCAGACATAAGTTTTCACTTGCTTAGATAAATACCAAGGAGAATAATTACTGCATCATATGGTAAGAGTGTGTTTAATTTTGTAAGAAAATGACAAAATGTCTTCCAAAGTGGCTTTACCAGTTTGCATTCCCTCCAGCAATAAATGAGAATTCCTGTTGCTCCACATCCTCGTCAGCTACTTTTGTTGTCAGTGTTCTGCATTTTGGCCGTTCTAATAGATACCGTATCTCATTGTTTTAATTTGTATCTCTTTGATGACATATAACACGGAGCATCTTTTCATATGCTTATTTGTCATCTTATATTATTTTTGGTGTGGTGTCTGTTAAGGTCTTTGGCCCATTTTTTAATAGAGTTATTTGTTTTCTTATTGTGGAGTTGTTTGTATATTTTGGGTCACAGTCCTATATCAGATGTCTCTTTTGCAAATATTTTCTCCCAGTCTGTGGCTTGTCTTCTCATTCTCTTGACATTGCCTTTCACAGACTGAGGTTTTTAACTTTGTTAAAGCCTAGCTTATCAATTTTATAAAGTTAAGTTTACCAATTTTTTTTTTCATGGATCATGCCTTTGGTTACATATGTAACGTTATTGCTATGCCCAAGACCATCTAGATTTCCCCTATATTTTCTTCTAGGAGTTTTGTGTTTTACATTTAGATCTATGATCAATTTTGGGTCAATTTTTGTAAAGGCATAAAATCTGTGTCTAGATTCATTTCTATGCATATAAATGTCCAATAGTTCCAGTACTATGTGTTTAAAAGACTATTTTTGCTCCACTGATTGCCTTTGTTCATCAAAGATCAGTTAACTCTATTTATGTGGGTCTATTTAGGGGCTCTGTATTTTGTTCTGATGATCCGTTTGCCTATTATTTTGCCAATACCACAGGGTCTCAGTTGCTGTGGCTTTATAGTAAGTCATGAAGTCAAGTAGTTTCAGTCCTTTGGCTCTATTCTTCTCCTTCAATATCGGGCTTGCTATTCTGGGTCTTTTTTCTTTTTGTAGAAACTTCAGAAACAGTCTGTTAATATCCACATATCCATATAATAACTTGCTGGGATTTTGATCGAAATTGCATTAAACCTATAGATCAAGTTCGGAAGAACTGACATCTTGGCAATATTAAGTCTTCTGTCTATGAACATGGAGTAATTGTCTATTTATTTAATTCATCTTTGATATCTTTCATCAGGGTTTTGTTTCCTCATAGATCTTATACGTATTTTGTTAGATTTATATCTAAGTATTTTATTTATTTTGATGCAAATGTAAATAGTAATGTGTTTTTAATTTCAAATTCATCTTGTTCATTGTTGTTATATAAGATAGACATTGACTTTTGTATATCAACTTTGTATGCTACAACCTTCCGATAATTGGTTATCAGTGCCGGGAGTTACATTGTCAATTATTTTGGATCTTCTACATGTATGCTTATGATAAGGCTTTTAAGAAGTGGAGCAACATAATTAAAAAAAAAGCCTTTAATGCTAAAATTAAAATAATGCATTGCAGAAAACTAAGAAACTAGGGGGAGGGAAAACTTAGCATTTATTGAATATTTACTATGTGCCAGGCACCATAGCAAGCATTTTATTGGTATCTTTTAATTAAATCTTGTTGACAACATTCTGATAAAAGTGCTTTTGTTCTCATTTTACATATAGGAAATAAATGTTCAGAGAGAATAATGAACACACCTCAAGACACACAGCTGGTAAATGGTAGTACCAAGTGTCTAGCTCAGGCAGGAGTTTTAGGGTTATATTTCTGATTATTACACTGTATTGACTCTTGTCCCTCCCCTTACCACCACAAGCCATCCCAGAAATAACCAACAGCATTATGTCGCATTTCTTCCATGTATTTGTTTTTCTGAAAGCCTACAAAAAAGACAAAATATAAAAAAGAACCTAAATAGTGACTAATACCATTTTTTTTTTTTT
>CAUYRT010054968.1:0-25777 GCA_963574885.1 Lepilemur ruficaudatus
TGACGTTTTCTAGGAATAAGATCATATAGGCAATCACAGCAACAGCAAAAATAAATAAATGGGACCTGATCAAATTAAAAAGCTTCTGCACAGCCAAAGAAACTATCATGAGAGCAAACAGACAACCTACAGAATGGGAGAAAATATTAGCATGTTATATACCGATAAAGGGCTGATAACTAGAATCTATAAAGAACTCAGGAAAATCAGCAAGAAAAACTCAAACAACCCTTATCAAAAAGTGGGAAAACGACATGAACAGAAACTTGTCAAAAGAAGACAGACTAATGGCCAATAAACATATGAAAAAATGCTCAACATCTCTAATCATCAGGGAAATGCAAATCAAAATCGCAATGAAATATCACTTATCTCCAGTGAAAATGGCCTTTATCAAAAAGTCCCAAAACAATAAATGTTGGCGTGGATATGGAAAGATAGGAACACTCTACACTGTTGGTGGGACTGCAAACTACTACAACCTCTGTGGAAAGCAATATGGAGATACCTCAAAGAGATACAAAGTAGATCTACCATTTGATCCAGCAATCCCATTACTGGTTATCTACCCAAAAGAACAAAAGACACTCTATAAAAAGGATACCTGCACTCAAATGTTTATAGCAGCACAATTCACAATTGCAAAATGTGGAAACAACCCAAGTGCCCATCAATACATGAGTGGATTAATAAAATGTGGTATATGTATACCATGGAGTTCTACTCAGCCACAAAAAAACAACGGTGATGTAGCACCTCTAGTATTATCCTGGATAGAGCTGGAACCCATTCTATTAAGTGAAGTATCCCAAGAATGGAAAAATAAGCACCACATGTACTCATCATCAAATTGGTTTTAACTGATCAACACCTAAGTGCACATATAGCAATAACATCTATCCGGTGTTGGGGAGATGGAAGGGGCGAGGAAGGGATGGGTATATACACACCTAACAAGTACGGTGCGCACTGTCTGGGGGATGGACACACTTCAAGCTCTGACTTGGGTGGGGCAAGGGCAATATACGTAACCTAAACATTTGTATCCCCATAATATGCTGAAATAAAAAAGGGGAAAGAAGAAGAAATGAAGCTTTGTCTAAACGCTTGGAATGTTTTAAGTTAAGGATGTCTGTTAATCAGAGACAAGTCACCAGACATTTATGGAAACTCAGGTGATCTGTTAAGTAAATTGATGGCCTGCAGGTGTGGTTTAAGCTTTGTCTTATATGGCCTTAGGTCTGTGTAATGATTTAGGATGTTATTGTAACAAAAAGTAACTCCAAACTGAAGGGGGCATCACAAGATATGTCTGACTTCCCTTCTCCTCTTGGCAGGCAACTCAGCTTTAAGGTTTTTCTCAGGTCCCTTTGGCAGAGGATGTCCATTCAGTTGGCTGGGTGGCTTAAGATTTTATTTTAGTTCACAGGAAAATGAGGCATTTAGAGGACTGATCAGGCTTTCTGGTTTCTTCTCCTCAAAGGCACGATTAATCAAGACTAATTCCCTCAGAGTGACTGTCACAGAAGACACTGCAGTGAAAAGATAAAGTCTCTTGTAATTAAGGGGTTGAAGCCATTATAATTTGAGCATAAAAAGACAATGAGAAAGAGACATGGCCGGAGTTCTAGTTCTCATTTTGGAGGAGTAGATTGTATCAATCTAAGCCTTTTGCCAAAATTATTTCTAAACTCTGGGCAAAATATAACAACTATTTGAAGAGACTGGAGAAAAACCAAAGTAGGCAGAAACTGGGTAGGGGACAGACTATCCTTGAAATAAGGGAAGCATATAAGATAAGCTCCTTATTTACCAAGATTTTCTCCTGAGAGGACTTCCCAGTTTGCTGCTGCACACAGCAGAATAGAAGTCAAACAGAAAGAAGCAATTTTCATGGGATATAGAGACAGAAATTGGAGTTGGGGGCTTCTAGAGTAGCTGGAAATGAAGGAGGAAAATCCCATAAAATGGGGACCTACAGAGAAAGAACCCAAAATCTACTTGCAAATTCCCCTCAAATCCTTGCCTGACTCCTAACCTTCATGTGCACAGGAGAGAATCTAAGAGATTGAGCAAAAACTAGAAGCTGGGAGGCTACAGAGCATATTTTAGCAGCTTCCTAGTGCTTCAGAAACACAGTTTCGAATTCAAATCTTTATGAATTATAGGGGCATGGTAAATGTCTTGGGCTTTCCACTGAAACCCCAGAAACATTACTCCCTAGGAAAAAGAACAAGTGCAGGGCTGAGGGTTACACTCTAGAACTAAGGGCAAAATTGAAATATCGCTGCCCTAAAATAGTCTAAGTGAAGTTTCAATATAATCAAGCTAATCCACCAGTCATTTAATCACCTACTAGAACAAAATTCAACACTCATTAGAGAAAGAAGGTATAATCCAGAATATCTAGGTTTCATACACAAGACACAGGAAAATATTACCCATAATCTGAAGAAAATAATCAAAAATAATCAATAGAAGCAGGGAACCCAAATGTTAGAATTAGCAGATAAAATTTTGAAGAACTATCATACATATGCTAAAGAACTGACAAGAAAATAAAATGGGTGAAAGGTTGGGAAATGTCAGGAGAAAAATGAAAATGCTAAAATGTGAATCAAAGGAAAACTCTAGAACTGAAAAATATATCTAAAGTGGATCTGAAATGTTAAAAATTCATTGGCAAGCTTGCCAGCATCTTGGACATAGCAGAAGATAAGATGAGTGAACTTAAAAACAGGTCAATAAAAATTATTCAGACTGAAATACAGACAAAAAGAAATGTAAAAAGGGAAACAAAATGTGGTATCTCCATATAATATAATCCCATTTCTCAATAAAAAGGAACTACTGATACATGCTCCAACATGGATAAGCCTTAAAGACATTATGCTAAATGAAAAAAGCCCAGATGTAATAAATATTATATTACATGTTGTACTATTATTGTAATACAATACATATTGTATCATTCCGTTTAGATGTTGTGGAAAGGAAAAAATTTAGATGTTTAAAGTAAAAAAAAAAGCTGTCAAGCTAAATTCTATACCGATAAAATTACCATAAAGATGTTTTCAGATAAACAAAAGTTGAGATTAGCACCACGACACACACACAAATGCTACAGAAAGTTATATGGGCTAAAGGCAAATGATTCTAGATGAAAACCCATATAGGTATGAAGGAATGTAGAGCACAAGAAATGGTAAATATGTGAGTAAATGTAAAAGACTATATTTTCCTTAAGTTATTTAAAAGATTACTGACTGTTTCAACCAAAGATCATAAAAATGTATTATGAAGTATATAATTTATGTAGAAGCACAATATGTGACAATACCAGCATAAAGGGCTGGAGAGGAAGTAAGTAAAATTATAGTGCTTTAATATATGTATGTTTTATGTAAAGTGATGTACTATTAATTTAATGTAGACGGTGATAAGAATGCATGTTATGGCCAGACACAGTGGCTTATGCTTGTAACCCCAGCACTGTGGGAGGCCAGCCTAGGCAACATAGCAAGGCCCATCTCTACAACAAGCAAAAATATTAGCTGTGCGTGGTGGTATGAGCCTATAGTCCCAGCTGCTCAGGAAGACGAGGCAGAAGGATCAGCTGAGCCCAGGAGTTCCAGGGTTGCAGTGAGCTATGATCTTGCCATTGCACTCCAGTCTGGGCAACGGAGTAAGACCCTGTCTCAAAAAAAAAAAAAAAAAGAATACAATAATACCTAGAGTAGCTGCTAAAAAATAAAATGGTGAGGTATAGCTACTGTAGCTTCTACCTACAGAAGATAAACCAAATACTAAATAATACAAAATTAATTCAAAACAAACAGGAAAAAAAGAACAAATATTACATTAGACACATGGAAATAAATAATAAGATGGTAGATTTAAACCCAAATATATTGACAACTATGTGAAATAGAAATTGTCTAAAGACTCCAATTAAAAGACAGATTGTCAGACTGGATTTTTGAAATCAAGAGCCACCTATATGTCATTTATAAGAGATACATTTTAAATATAAAGATACAGATAGATTGAAAGTAAAAGGATATTAACAAGATATACCACAAAAACACTAACCAAAAGAAAGCTGGTGTGACTGTATTATAATAATATCAGCCAACATAAACTGCAAGACAAAGGGTATCAGTAGAGCTAAATAGGGACATTTCATAATGTTAAAAGGATCAACAAATCCATCAGGAGGACAATACAATCCTAACTGCATACATATCTAATAGCTTACCTTCAAAATATATGATGCAAAACTTGACTGAAATAAAAAGAGAAATACAGAAATCCTCAATCATAAATGGAGATTTTACCACTACTTGCTCAATAATTTATAGAACGAACAGGGGAAAAACCAATAAGAATACAAAAGAATTAAAAAATATTAACCAATTTGACCTAATCATCATTTTTACAATATTAGAGCCAACAACTACAGTATACACATTCTTTTAAGTGAATACAGAACATTCTCCAAGATATACCTTATGCTGGACCATAAAACAAGTTTAAACAGATTGAAATCACACACAAAGTATGTTCTCAGACCCAAAAACTGAGATTAAATTAAATTAAATTAAAACCTATTAACAAGATAACTAGAATTTCCTCAATATTTGTAAATTAAGCAACATACTTCTAAATAGCCCATGAGACAAAGCAGAAATCCCAAGGGATATTAGAAAATATTTGTAACTGAATTGACAACAAAAACACAATGTATAAAACTTTGTGGCATGCTGTTAAAGCACTCACTGCATAAACAGAACTTTATAGTTTTAAATGCTACATAGTTTCTATACATTAGAAAAGAAGACAAGTTTAATTTTCCAATTCGAGAAACTAGAAAACAAAAGCCAAATTAAGCTAAGAAAAAGTAGGGGAAAAGAGAATAATAAACACAAGAGTAAAAAATCAATGAAAGAGAAAAGGGACGAGCACGAAAAAAATGCAACACAGTCAAAAGTTTGGTTCTAGAAAATAATTAACAAAATTAATAAGGGCTGGGAAACATGGCTCATGCCTCTAATCCCAGCACTGTGGGAGGCCCAGGCAGGGGGATCGCTTGAGCTCAGGAGTTCTAGACCAGCTTGAGCAAGTGTGAGATCCCCATTTCTACTAAAAATAGAAAAATTAGCCAGGAGTCACGGTGTGCACCTGTAGTCCCAGCTACTCAGGAGGCTGAGGCAGGAGGATTGCTTGAGTCCAGTAGTTTGAGGTTGCAGTGAGCTATGATCACACTACTACATTCTAGCTGGGGTGAAAGAGTGAGATTCTGTTTCAAAAAAAAAGACATTACAGTAGTCACCCTTTATCTGCAGCATATACGTTCCAAGACCTTCATTGATGCCTAAAAGTATGGATAGTGTTGAACCCTATGTTTTTGCCTATACATCCTATGTATATGTACCTATGATAGAGTTTAATTTATAAATTAGGTACAATAAGAGATTAGCAACAACAACTAATACAATATAGAACAATTATAACAATGTACCATTCACAATGTCACAGATAGAGGATCCAATCTTACCACAGATCTTTAGCAACCTCCCTATTACGTTAAGAACTTTCACCTTTTCACTTACGGGAAGTATTTTATAGCTTCTCTTTGGCATATCTGAATTGCTAGCATCACTACACTTGCGCTTTGGGGCCATTATTAAGTAAAATAAGGGTTATGTGAACACAGGCTCTGCAATACTGTGATGTTCGATCTGATAACAGAGAAGCCTACTAAGTGACTTAGAGGCAGATAGTATCTACAGAGTGAATGATTCACATCCTGGGCAGGATGAAGCAGGAGAGAGAGAGATTTCATCACTGTTACTCAGAACAGCACACGATTTAAAACTTAAGGATTGTTTATTTCTGGAATTTTCCATTTAACATTTTCAGATCGCAGTTGATTGCAGGCATCTGAAACTGCAGAAAGCAAAACCTCAGATAAGGGGGAACCACTGTAAAAAGCAAATAAAAAGGGCAGCCACAGATAAGAAGAAAATATTTGCAACACATAAATCAGACAAAGGGCTCATATTCATAACATATAAAGAAGTCCTACAAATAAATCTTAAAGAGCAAATAACTTAATTTTTCTAATGAGCAAAAATCCTGAACAGACACTTCACAGAATAAGATGAAGAAATAAGCACATGAAAAGGTGATCAACAGCATTTGCCACTAGGGAAATGCATATTAAAACCATAATTAGATATACTACTATACACCCACTAGAAAGGTTAAATTAAAAAGACTTACAAAACAGAGTTTTGGAAAGGATGTGAAATAACTAGAACTTTCCTACTTTACTTGTGGGAGTATATAACAACAGAAGACATTGGGACCTATTTTGGTAATTTCTAATAAATTTAAACACACACCCTGTGACCTAAGTATTTAAGCAAGAGAAGTGAAAACATGTCCACAAAAAGACTTATACCTGAATGTCCATAGCAACCACTCATAATAACCAAAATCTGAAAAATCCAAATGCCCACAAACAAAAGCATTTAAAAATTGTAGTGTAGTCTGTCAAAGACAAACAAAGCCAGACACTAGTTAAAGTGGTAAAGACAGATTTTAATAGTGACAAAAGACTGCAATAGGAAGGAAAGTTCAGTGTGAGCTGAACTCAACTTCAATTTGTAGAGGTAATTGGGTGTTTTAAAGGGAGAATGAAGTAACAGGGAAGGGCGTGAGTGGAAGCTCAGTTGTCAGGGAAGTGAAAAATTACAAAAGGTGGGAAGGCAGGGTTGGTCCATGTGAAACCCGTCTGAGTTTGCAAACTGGAGCTTATCAAAGTTAAACTCCTACCATCCCATGGATGCTGGGAGACAGAGACTATCTTCAGGTGTTGGCTGGAATAAACAGTTAATTTTTCTGGCAGCCTTGAGTTGTCTCCGGCAGGCCATTTAAGGGGGCCAGGCAGCCTTGAGCTATTAAAAACTATGTTAGTGTTAGTTCAAGTCTTTATAGGACAAGATCAAGGTCTAGTTGAGAAAGGGCTCAGAGGAGCCTGACTAGAGTTTGGTCAAGAAGAGAATCTTTGTCAAGTCACAGGATTGAATACTGATACATGTAACAACATGGATAAATCTTAAAAAATATTGTGGGGCAAAAGAAGCAAGACGAAATGCATATACAATTTAATTGCATAAAGAGATAGAAACCAGAGCAATGGTAGTTGCTTGGGGTAACAACATGGACAGCTGAGAACATTCAGGGATGAAGGAAATAACCTATTTTTATTTGGGTAGTGGTAAATGGGTGTGTAAATTTTTTAAACTCATCAAATTTAAGATCTGTGTATTTTGCTCTACATAAAAAGCACCTCAAGAAAACACCAAAAATGTGATCAAATTTTTTTTACAACAAAATGATGAATTGACCTGAATCAGTGTCAAATGTTATTTCATGTAACCCTGTCATGAAGGACATAAGATAGGGATTATTGACACTGTGGCATTTTTGATATGTGTATCAGCATCCCACAGCCTGATCTTAACCCCAAGGGTCAGGTGCAGAGCCTGAAGATCCCTTAGAAGGTGTAAAGAGCTCAGGTGTGGCCATGATGCAGTGCTGTGACAAGGCTCATCCCGGTCCTCTTCACTGGTAACCATGGCAACTGACAAACCCTTTGAGCATCCATTTCTTAATCTGGAAGGAGGTAACATAGTCACCTCAGAGGCTTGTTATGAGAACTAAATGAGATTGTATACATAAAAAGTTTAGCAAAGTGCCTCCTATAGAAGGCAAATCTAGCCAGAACATGATGATTGGCAAAGCAGAACTTGGACTCAGGAGGAAGCTTCTTTCTTTCTCTCAGAAACTGTAATGATTAAGGCTCAATTCCAGGTAAGACAGACATACTGGTGGACACTCCCATCGTGATGAGGATAACATGGGCTCTTTGAGGTGGATGTTGACTGGGAGCAAAGCAGAGAGGAATTTATTAGAGATCCATTGAAGATGCATTTGTCTGGGCTAAGGGTTCTATGGGTGGCCACACCTAGTAGCAGGTTTAAGTAATTCCTTGTTTAGAACTCCCATTATTCCCAAACTCTTTCTAGAATATTGTTCTAAGTTATAATTTGGTCTATTTTTGTATAAAAAACATAAGAAAGACAAGACTAACTCACATGTGTTATGTAACCTCATAGATTGAAAAAAGAACCAAATAGAACATTTAAAATAAAACAAGACATTAAAACTCAATGAATAGGCTTGACAACAGGTTAGACACACTTTAATAGATAATTAGCAGAATATAAGAAATAAGTAATTACTCAGACTGCAACCCAAGGAAGCAACAACACGGAAAACATGAGATGAAAGTTAAAAGACAAGCAGAATGGTGCAACAGGGACCAATACACGTCTAGTTGGAGTTCTAGACAAACAGGAGCAATGAAATATCTGATATAACGGATGAGAATACTTCAGAACTGAAGAAAGATACATATCCACAAATTTAATAACCCCAGAGATTCCTTAGGAGGAAATTTTTAGAGAAATCTACACCTCGACGCACCATAATAAAATGCAGAACACCTAAGACGAATTCTTAACAACATAGCAAGATGAAAGAAAGGAAAAAAAGGAAAGAAAGGAAGAAAGAAAGAAAAGTAGTCACAAAACATGATAAATGACACTTTGAGAATGCAGTCTGTGGGAGGTAATACAGGAAAAACGAGCTTGTTTCTTCAACAAATAGAAAGGAAGAATAAAAGGAAAGGAACATATAGCTTAAAAGAATTTAAACAATATAAAAACTAATATCAACGTGAGCATCTTATTCAAATAAACTAAAATTATTTACAAGACAATTCGAAATTTGAACATTGCCTGGATACTTGATGATATTAATAAATTATTGTAGCCAGGCTCGGTGGTGCACACCTGTAGTAGTATTTACTCCAGAGGCGGAGAAAGAAGGATCGCTTGAGACCAGGAGTTCGAGGCTGAAGTGCACTATGATGGTCATGCCTGTGAATAACCAGTGCACTCCAGCCTGAGCAACATAGCAAGATGAAAGAAAGGAAAGGAAGGAAGGAAGGAAGGAAACAGAGAAGGAAGGAAGGAAGGGGGGAAGGAAGGAAAAAGGAAGGAAAGAGGGAAGGAAGGAAAGAAAAAAAGAAAGAGAAAATGGTGTTAATTTTTAGGGGCAACACTAGTATTTATGGTTATTTTTTAAGAGAAATACTTTATCTTTTAGATTTGTATACTGAAATATTTATCTAGGAAATGATGTGGATGTCTTTGATTTGCTTCAAAATAAGACAAGAGGGTGGAAGTGGGTAGGAGTATAGATGAAACAAGATTGGCCATGCATTGATAATTATCAAAGCTGAATCATGAGCAAACAGGGACTTACTATGCTATTTGTCCACTTCTTCATTTAAACAGTTTTTTAAAAACCAGATTGCTTACAAAGTAGCAATAGTTGGACTTACAATCGATTTCTCAGATGTTTCAAAAATATCTATGGAAATCAGAACACAGTGAAATGATAACTTCTAGGAATCGTGCAAATGTATATTAAGAATGAAGGCACAATGTCTTTATTTGGCCCCAGAAATCCCTCAGTAATGGAAATTCTAAACCATATACTTCAGGGAAAAAGAAAATGATCCCAGATGGAAAATCAGAACTGTAAAAAGTCATGAAAAGCAGAGAAAGTGGCAAAGATGCAAGTAAATGTAGATGAAAATGGATTCTATAAAATATAGCGTTGATGGGTATTTAAAAAAAAAGAATTAAAAAACTGATAATAACATAAAAGTTTGGAAATGTGGTAAATACTTAAAATGTTCTAAGGTTCTTGTATTGTCTGAGATGAGGGTAAAGATACTGATTAAATTTAGCCTTGATACATTAAGAAGCATGTTAGAAGTTCCAGAGTAATGAAAGGAGAGATGTGTGCAGTTGTGTTCATACTTATATTTTGCAGTAGCCTTGATGTATGTGCATCTCTTTTGGTTATAAGAACATATTAAGTAATTCAATGGAAACATATCTTTGTGCTAATATTTTAATGGTGTAGATCTGATAATGAATTCTCTTAGAAACATTACATTTAGTGTACTCTGTTGCTTCATGTTTGACTTTAAATTGAGCATTACAGGAACACAGTATTTTTTTTTTTCTCCTGACCTTGAGCGATCCGCCCACCTCAGCCTGCCAGAGTGCTAGGATTACAGGCATGAGCCACTGCGCCCGGCCTGTTTTTGTTTGTTTTTTGAGACACAGTCTCGCTTTGTTGCCCAGGCTAGAGTACAGAAGTGTCATAATAGCTCACTGCAACTTCAGACTCCTGGGCTCAAGTGATCTTCCTACCTCAGCTTCCCAAGTATCTGGAACTATAGGCATATACCACCACGCCAGGCCAGTTTTTCAATTTTTTGTAGAGATAGGGTCTTGCTATGTTGCTCAGGCTGGTCTGGAACTCCTGACCTCAAGTGATCTTCCTGCCTCAAGTGATCCTCCTGCCTTGGCCTCCCAAAGTGCTAGTATTACAGGCATAAGCTACTGTGCCTGGCACAGCATCTTTGTTTTAACTCCCAACTGCCCCTGCTTTTTTTTTTTTTTTGAGGTTTTAACCTTTTGGGTTTTTTTGTTTGTTTTTTTTTTTCTTCCGAAAATTTTATTGGGGGAAAACTACAAAACATTTACAGTAAAATGTTTACAGTCACAATTTGTAGTGAGCTGACAATATGAATGTAAACCTTCCTCAAATTTCAATCCTTTCAGGAACACAGTATTTTAATCGGAACTCTGCCAGTACTTTTATCTAGAGGCCTGTTGCCATTTTTGTCTTTTGTCTTCTATGAAATTTTCATACCAAAAAAGGCAGGATTACATTTTTTCCTAACAAACAGAGTGGTGTAATGTATTCTTGGTTATCAAAATACTCACATAGCTTTGGGATTTTGGATTGGTAAATATTCCTGATGTGTAAAAAAGTGTGATACATACTGTTTGATCTCAATCCCATAAAATTGGATGTTGTATATATACACTCAGGACCTAGAAGGACAAGTCAACCTATAAAATGCTTGTCATTATGGATGACTTTGTTCTTTGCTTCTTGTGTTTTTCAGTTTCCTATACTGCATATATTAACTTTTAAAAAAATAAAGGTTATTTTAAAAACTTAAAAAAAAAGAAGTTCCAGAGTAATTACTAAAAAAAAAAACCAACAGACTTCAGAGCTTCCAAACAACTGATGGAGGGGTTGGAATAACTTAATAAATAATAGTCAATCCAAAATAAAGTAATAAAGAATAGGGGGAAACTGCACAGAACAGGCAAGACAGAATTAGATGATATATATAACACAGAATATATCAGTAATTCCATTAAATGTAAATAATCTAAATGTTCCAGTTGAAATCAAACATTGACATGTTGGTTTTCAATTCCCACTATATGTTTATAAGAAATATAATGTATATCAGAGGCATTCATATACACCAAAAATAGTCAAGCTGAAACTCAAATCAAAAAAGCAATACCTTTTACTATAGCCTCCCAAAAAATTAAATATCTAGGAGTAAATTCACACCATGTGTTTTGATCTTCACCAGTGACACTATTCAGAATGTTCTTATTCATTTCCATGTCTTATCCCCTCCAGAATCTATACTCTGAGGATAAGCTCACTGTCTGACACATCTCTTTAACTCACACAATTTTAAGCAGGGAACCTCAGTGCTGAGTAAGCACTCAGCACTTATGTATGAGCTTAAAAGACAAGAAAGCTGTGATGGATGAGGAAGCCCACTGTGCAATCTCTGACATAACACAGAGTCCTGGGAGATTGGGGTGGACACGGCACCCTATGCCATTGACATTAAATGATCCTAAATAACTTCAAAAATGCACATGCTATTAAGAAATGTTTTATGTGATGTAGGTGTTATTTGTGAGAATTTTACAACTTTTAAAAAAAATCAAATCAAAACAGTATTTATAGATATCTTTTTGTGTTAACCTGTTACTAATTAATGGTTTATCTTTTGGAGATTTGAATCAGTATAATTCAGGAGGATTTTTCATAACAGGTCAAACAAGTGAGATGGCTTTTGCTGAGTTTTAAGAGAGAAAGAAAATACTTAATAAAAATTATTTTACTTGAACGTTTCATATAATTTTGTTAATATCCACTTTGTCACATATATAAAAAGTTACAGGACAGATTTTTTTCAAAGAAATGCATCAAATACTAACTATATTAACTCAAGTCAGCAAAACAATGCTGCATACCTGAAAGCTGTGGTTTGTTAAATTCTGATTAAATGGGATTTCTGTTTTTGTTTTGTTTATTTTTCTGCATCAGACTTTCACAAGCTTATCCTATAATCAATACATGCTTTTTATATTTTGTCTTTACCAAGCTGGGAGACTTTCAAATTATTGTTTGGCGTTTCGTCCCTCCGGTGTAAGGCATTTCAGTCTGAGAGGACTTTGCTGTGTGTGTATTAATTAGAGTTGGTTTCATGATCTTTGCTGTCAGTTTCCTCAGCTCCACATGTGAGAGACAGTGATGCTAAACCAATCCCCAAAGGTCTCTGGAGACCATTTCCAGTTGCATTACTGATTTATTTTTGTCTTGACCAGATGGCTCCAGGTTCCTGTGACTGTACGGGAGTCCTTTTGATTACCCTATTTATCTCTCCCAGTGCTCAATTTAAGGGTCAAACCTCATGTAACACATTTGCCAGCAAGATAAACCATTCAAGCCCACTGCTGTTTGGACACCATACTTCTGACATATGCTGTGTGCCTCATTACACACCAAAGTTATTAGATTTAATACATGTTTTTATAAACTCCATAACAAAAGCAGGCAGGGTTTTGTTGATCTGTCTGTAGATTCTTCAGAACACACTGCCAATGGAAGGACAGCATCCAGGAGAACTCAGCAGAGAGGAGGGGACTTTGCAGCTCCCCCAAGGCTCCCTGACTGAAGCCTTCCTAGCCTTTATGGAGGTGGCCATGAAAAAGATGAGCAGAACATTTTTAATGAAACCAATAAAAATGCAAAGGAAGATTTAATGTTTAAAGAAACAATAAATCAAAAGTGACAACTGAAATGCAATATTTCACCATGAGATTGAGGAAATCAATTCATCCAAAGGGCACACTTGGCTTCTGTTAAAAAAAAAAAATCCTCACACCTACTCACACCCTAAAAGCTATCTTATCAGCTGAAGCTAAATAAGCTCTAGTTAATGGATTTTGAAACCTTGAAAAACATGCATGAAGCCAGACAATATAGAGTCTCATAGCATTTGGATATGTACGCATGCATGCACACACACACACACACACACACAACAATATCTACAATCTAAGAATCATAAATTACTATGATCAGGACTCTCTCTAAGTCAGGTTAGGTCATCAAAAAAAATCCATTGTTAAAGATGTCCTGTAAACTCAGGATTAATTATTAGATTATTTATTCTGATTCCTAAATCATTTCCCTTTAAGACTTCTCATAAAATGAAAAATATTAAGTGAATTCTAAAAGCAGAAGTAGTAACTTGAGTTCCATCTCCAGGAGAAAAACAAAGAGAATCAGATGCTTATCAGATGCTTTGCGCTTATTTCATCAAGCTTATGTAAAGTGACCCTGGAGAAAATTAAATTTAACAAAAAATATTTTCACTTCATAAGAGCTCACAAGTCAATGAGAAATTGTCACCTGCATTTGAAATCATAATATAATGCAGTTTATGGCAAGGGCTATAACAAAGGTTAAAAGGTGCAATAAACATAGGCCCAAGCATCTTGGAATGGATTGCAAAGTTGGTGTGATTTGTTCTAGACCTTGAAGGATGAGATGGAAGATAGCAAGTTGATAGATATAATCTGAGGAACAGAAAGGAGAAGTTAAGGATAGAGAGTGATTTCAATGGTGCAAATAGATAAGGATTAGAAGCAAGTTATTACAAGAAATATGTGCGAGACAAGGAACATGCATGCAGGAGGCAATGTGAGAATAGTGGATAGAAGGGTAATGTCAACAATAGGTAAGTAACAATGGAATTAACAAAAATGGCTGTATATGGGATGCTTAGTCATGGAACTGCACCAGGTGGGTGTCATGTCTTTATCTTTCCAAGTGCTCAGTTTATTTCTCTTCACAGCTCTTCAAAGTAGTTACTAGCTTCGCTTTACAGCTGAGCAGATCTAGGTATTGCAGTGTTGTATCAGTTGCCCAATGTCCCCGAGATTGTAATTGGCACAGGTGAGTGAGATTGTAAACCTGTGTGACTCTGTGTTGTGAAGATACTGCAGAACTCTGTACTAGTGCCAGATGGGAACTGAGTCGGGAGCTCCTGGTTGTCCAGTCAGTTCATCCACTGGTGACTCTACTTCTCCCCACACCCCTGTATCCTCTTTCATTCCTTCCACCTGCAATGTCCTCCCATTGCCCTTCTCCAAATCATACAGTCCCACTATCACCACAAACCACCCATGACATGTCCCATCCTTAGTGACTAAGTTCTATTAACTATGGCAATCACAATCTTCCAATGAACACTCAGTCATCTCCTTGGATGACTCTGGAGGTATTGGTTCACATGTGCATCTTCTGCTATGAACTACATGTTTGTTTTCCTCCAAAATTCACATGTTGAAACCTAATCCCCAATGTAATAGTATTAAGGGTTGAGAACTTCGGGAGGTGATTAAGTCACAGGGGCAGAGTTCTCATGAATGAATGGGTACCCTTATAGAACTGATCTCAGAGAGCTCACTTGTTCTTTCTGCCATGTGAGGACACAGTGAAAGATGGCTCTCTGTGGGCCAGGAAGTGGACCCTTTTCAGACACCAAATCTGTTGGTATCTTGATCTTGGACTTCACAGTCTACAGAACTAATAAGCCACCCATTCTATGGTATTTTGTTACAGTAGCTCACATGGACTAAGACATTTTTCCAAAGAAACTTGTATTTCTTTAAGGAGAAGAAATATTTTTCTGCATTTTTTTCATATTTTCCTCAGAGTTAAAAATTTACTTATGAGATCTATTGATGGATCTTGTTTGTCCTAAAGAATCCACTCAGCCCCATCTCATATGCTTGTCAAATGTCTTATTGAGTGTCTCCCTCAACAACCAAGCCTTGCAACACAGGTTTTCCTCGTATGAGCCTGAGGTAGACTCTGGGACATAGACAGTCTCACTTAATTCTCACAAGGTGCTGCCTGGTACAATTCAGAGGTATTGGGGCCCATGACCAGAATCATATATGTCAACACAGAGAAAGACGGCTTAAGATTTGAAGATGGATTTGCCCTTCTCTGGAACCAAGATCTTCTCTTGCATAGCCCTACTTCCTCTCAGTGTATATTTTTACTGGATCACCAGTTTAGTAGATTTTTCTTAAGCCTTGTTAACTTTCCTTAATATCACTACAGTTGTGTAGTTAAATAAACAAGACTTCCGTTCCATGGTCTTTAATGTAAGGGCATAAAATAGAGCTGATTTCATGATAATATAAACTGAACATATATATGGATGACATCGATTTTATCTGAAATATTATACTTGAAATAAGAGGAAGCATATACATAAATGTTTTAAACAACTGATATCCTGTTTCTTAAAACAAAATTTAACCATTTTGTAGTACATCTTTTAAGAATATGTGCATTCTACATGTTAACAGCAGTTATTGAATACACTTCAAAATTTGTTTCTATAGACATCAAATTTTATACTATGCAGCCGTATAGTTGCTCAATTGTTTTCACTTATTTTTTATTTTTTTCTTCCTTCAATTACATGTCAGCTGTCACTTACCCCTCTGTCATCAGGCATATATCTAAGAACCCACTTCTAGGTCACTGCTTCTAATTCTTGTGGGAAAAGATGATCGCCAATGAAATCACAGTGCCTGAATCAGAGCCCAGGAGGATAAAACATGTAGGCTTAGTGCATGGGCTTTGTCACAGCTGTTTTAGGAATGTAAAAGCCTTTTGTGACAAATTCCTTGTCCAGGTTGAGGTTGTGGTGACTGAAGTCTGCTGATACTTTGGACAGCTGTTATGGAAAGTATAAATTCTGTAAAGTCTTTAGCAAGGTCTTTGTTTAGATATAGCAAAAAAGGAACCCAATTCTTTTGATTCTTAATATCATAATCTAATTTTGGAGAAAACAACACATCATAGATCCATTGCCCATGGAGTAGGTAAACATCAAAAGGGTTTTATGTCTAGGTAAGTTTGGAACCAAGGTTCCTTTGAAGAAGTGAGAGAAATGGCGTGCAGTAAGCATTCCAGGCTGGGCAGTGAAGGAATAAAGCTGGGATTGGGGGCAATAAGAATAAGGAAGTCTCACCTGGGGTGTTAATAACTTAGGTGGGCTTGATGTCTAACTAGCAGGAGATACAATGATTTTTTTTTCCAAGCACGAGAGAAGGTTAGATTTAAGATTCACTCCATCTTCAATGTACAGAGTTCTTTTGCCTTCATGTATACTCAGAATGACTTTGGGATTCTTATCGTTGCTTCTAATTTAGACCTGTGACTATCGGCTTTTTCACAGAGCCAGAGCCTCTCTGAAGTCGCTCCCTATGAGGCTTTGTGAAAAATTTGGACAGCTTAGGACACACACATGTAGGGGAGGAAAAAAAAAAGAGAAAGAAAGAGCAATGAGAAAGTGGGTATATTTTATTTTTCTGCAGTTGGCCTTTATTTTTTAAATAACCTTGTACTCCTTTTCAATTTCCCCTCAAACCGTTTTTCCTCTGCTCACTCCCTTTTTCTTCATTATTTTAATGGCTACATCTTTGCTCTGATGTGTCAATGGGAGTGGAAAATCCTGTGAAGCCAGGGCTTAATGAAACGCCAGCTGGAACAGAGGGATAAAGTTTCTTTGGAGCGGCTTCAAAGAGATGCGGGCTGGGTGAGCTCGAGGACAATGGTGCCCAGGCCCGAGGACAGGGACAGCCTGGCCAGCTGGCCCAGCCCAGCCCTAACGAGGCGTGAAGAGATGGGCACCCACGTCACTGTGCAGTCAGGGGTGCAGGATGGGGGATTTAAGCGTGCGCACACACACATAGACTGCATGCTTATATTTCACAACAAACGGTTTTCTTGTGAAATGCGGGGCCAAAGTGTGACTCCTGCCAGGAGAAGCATGAGCTAATTTTGCTCAAAAGCCCCAGCTTCCAGAAAGCAGGCAAGCAGCTCCCTTCCCACCACCCCCTGCCCCCCCCCATTTGGAATAAATTTTACATTTCTTTTTATAGGAGAATTACCACGGAAACCTTAGTTTTGATAGGACTTGAGAGAGATTTATGAACACTCATTGGTCATTTTTGGTCAGGTGGCATTTCTCTTTTCTTTTTTGTGAATAAAGCAGGAAAAGCAACTTGGAAATAGGCTATAAATCTAGAGGGCTCAAATGCCACATCTGGTTGTCGGCCCCATTTAGGCCTCTGCTTCAGGGCCCCTTGTGCTTTGAATGGCATCAAACATAATCAAATACAATTTGTGGCTGGAAGCTGTACCTGGTTTATTCGTATATATTAATACGCTTTGTATAAAACCTACTGTCTTACCCCTGGTGTTTTGCTAATGAGGGTATTTGATTAATTACATTGACTAGCTCATTTTAGTAAGTTAACTTGCAAAATCCTTAAAGCTGTAGAGGTTTGTTTTCTTTCCTTTATGCCTTTGCAAACTGAGTCTTCTAAAATCTGAGATATCTCAAGTCCAGAGCAAGCATAGAAAAGATGATTTCCCCCCATTTCCCTTGCTTATGAGGAGTGACAAACAAGAGTTTAAGGTATGTTTTATGTTCCAAACAACAAATATTTACTGAGAAACCAAGGTTGATATGTTTCCTGCTCCTCATGGCCTAGAAAAATAAAATACAGACCTTTGTTCAATTAAGTTCCATAAGCAGGTATAAATCACACACCATTTGTGGCTATGGTGTTACTAGCTAAGAAATAAACCCAAATAAGACATTGCCCCACCTTCAGGACGCTTCCCTGTGGGAAAGACAGAGTTCTGCATGAGAAATTCCACTTTTGTTGGTCAAAAGCATCAGAATATCATACATTTTATACAAGTCAATCTAATTTGTGGGTACATTTTCAGAAAGAAGTAAGTACAGGATTATGTAGCTCTTAACCAAGGCTTCCTACAGGAGGTGGTATTCAAGTGTCATTGGTGAAGAAAGAGGGGGAAGGATATTCCAGAGGAAATTTCATAAACAGATGCCTGAAAGAAATAAGTGACGTGGTATGTGAGAACTACAAAAAATCCAGTATAATTGTTTAAAATAAGTAGAAGAGGCAAAGTGCCTGGGGAGAATGTTAGAGGCATCGATAGAATAAAAGAAAGGAGGGTCTTGTATGTCAACCTTGGGATTCATTCTGTAGGTTCTGGGGAGGCCAGGGAGAGTTCTAATTACTGGAGTGATGGGGTCAATGTTGGTGTCAAGTCTGTCTTGGTGTTCCCTGGTTCTTGGTTCCCGGTGCTGAAGAATGGGTACTGGTACCAAGCCAGTGATGGGTCAGTCACATCCACACTCAAACAAGCAGCTTTGTTGTATGAAAGAAGAAAGCTTGACAAAATGAAAGTATGTTCCGGAGAAATACAGGTCTGCTCCGTGTGTACAGGAGACCCTGAACACCATGAAGTTTCTCCTTTTTATGGTGGTTCCATAATTTTATGCTAAACTGGGTATGAAATATTCATGTTTATTCCAGGAAAAGGGTGGAGAGTTCCCGGAATCGGAACCCTACCATTCTTGTCTCTGTTTGGGCTTGCTCAGAACTGTCCATTGTGCCAGAGACTGTGATTTTTTTTTTTTTTTTTTTTTTTTTTTTACTGTGCTAACGAAGGAATTTCGTTCCAGGTCACGATTTTCCTACTCTGTACGTGTCTCATCCTGGGGAAAGTCCCTAACCTCAAAGCTCCTGTGGTCGTGGTTTCTTATCCTCACTCCTATCGGTCCCGACCCTCCGCTCTCCACCACATCCTCTTATCACCTGCCCTGCGCTGCGGCCTTTCAGTTACTTGTGAGGGGGTGGGAAACATACAATGGCGATTGAAATCTGTAAGTAGTTCAAAGACGTCCATTTAATTCACGCCCTACCTAACATTGCGTGTTGGATGAATCCTTGTGCATGTGGAGGCTACACTCTCTACAGAAATGATCCCTCCTTCTTGCTATCCCCTGTTCTACCAGTTTATCAGACCAAGATAGAATCCCACCTCCTTTATAAAACCAAAAATTTTCTCTGTGAAATTTTGCATTTACTAAGATGTTGACCACCTGTATGATCTTCCGCAAGAAATGCTCCCATTGAGTTTGAGCTTATCTGTGCATAGACATCACATCTGCTTAGCTTGATGCACCCCCCCCTTAAATTACTATGATGAGACCATATTTATTTGCTCTCTCTACAGCACCTATTTGTTATTTAGGGTATCTTGATTGACTGATTATCGTATATGGTATCCTTTCCTATAACAGCCATCAGAGAAACAGTGTTAAGAAAATATCTTGCATTTGTATGACATTTTAACCTTTGTATCAACATATATTATCATAGCACATTGTCAGTACGATTTCTTCATTTAAGAGATATGTAGGGAAAGAGTGTTATTCCAATTTTAAATACAAAAAAGCCAAAGGAATTTCAGTGAGCTGCTCAAAGTCACAGAGCAAATGAGTCCCCAAACTAAGAGAGATTCAAGGTCTTTTGGGTCCTATCTTGTGCCTAGTCCCTCCATCTTTCAGAGCACTCCAGTATTATGCATTAACCCTTAAGGAGGTGCAATCAATACCTTGGGTAGCACAGAACATGGTGTGCAAGAACTTTCAATTACTTGTGAGGGGGTGGGGAACATACAACGGCAATTGAAATCCATAAGTAGTTCAAAGACTTCCATTTAATTCATCATCTTCCTCCACGAAATGGAGGTGAATGTCTTAATATGACACACTCTTTCCTCTTACACTTGTGTGACTAGAGGACAATTCCATTCCTAGCGCCCATAGTTACAGGCCCTTTCCTTATGGAGAAGATTACCATGTGATCTTGAGCAAGACATAAGTCCTTACCTTGTGGACCTTATTGAAAGTCCTTACCTGTATGGACTTCAAATAACCTGAAAGTAAGATGGGGCTGATAACATTTTCTCTTATTGCATCATGAAATAAATGGGTTATAGTGAGAATCTCCGCAAAATATTTGTGAGCACAAAGTTAAAGCACCATCTAAGGGAAAGTACTACCCAAAGATTCAGCCCCAAAAGGGGTTATTTCCCAACTTCCAGTACAAATATGGACATTTTTTCCTTTTCTAGATTCACAGACTACAGACTGTTCACTCTGTGGAGGTGGTGCTTATGTCCAGCCTGGTACATTTTGCACATTTGTATATTTTTTGTCTTCCGCCCTTACAGTAATTCATTCATATAGTCTTTGACTATTTTCAAGCTTGTTTCTTTTTGATTACCTGACTAGGTCCAAATAAAACGCACAAGTATTCATCCAGATCCAGTTGTATACTGTAGTTTTCATTGCTCAGGGTCAATAGTAACCTGGCTAGTCAGCTGGTACAGGTCTGTCCAGTCCCTGTCCCGGATCAGCTTGGTCAGTTGGTGCAGATTCAGAGCAGGAACTCTAGTCCTCCACGCCTTAGGCATTGATCTCTTCCTAGGGCAGCACCTCACTCATTCCTATGGCTGTATGTTCCAGTGGGAGCCATGATGTATACTTTGCTTTTCTAACACATAGCAACACATTGCTCATAGGAGGACCTTCAAAAACACCTAATTGAGTGGATGAATTTATGACTTCGAATGGCATCATGTATCATTTAATAGAAAAAATAATAAGAACTTCAACCTCTTTGTTTGTTTTCCAACCATCTATTGTCTGCTCTCCCTAAGTAAAAAGTATAAGTTTAAAACAGGAAAATATGTGACATTTAGGTAATGAACATAATAAAAATGCTCCACATGTGGTTACCTCATTATTATACCAGCTTCAAACTAAAGTTTTCTATACCCAAAAGGGAAGAAATGTGTGATTGTAAAGGTTATTATTTCTATTTAAAGCACATATGTGTTTAAGAAGCTGTAGCAGTTTTCTTTAATGTGTTAAGAGGAAGGGTAGCTTGGAGACCTGCAGGCTGTCTCTCAGCTTCGTGACTGAGGAGCTGTGTGACATTTGTCAAATCAATTAACCTCTCTGTGTTTGAGAGTTTCCGTGTTTTGAGTAGGCTAAAATAATGCTTGTTTTCTATTGCTGTCTATACCCACAAAGCGAATGACATGTCTTAGGGGAGTAATGGCAATTATTTAGATGATTCAGGCCAAAATCAATCCTGCCATGAAGAGGAAGGAAAAAAATGTGCATTTGGGCCTCAGCTGTCCAGATTGCCTGTCGACATCAATCAAATTCACAGAATAAATGGTTCAACCCTTTGGTTTCCTTTGCTTGTGTTATGAAAGCACCTTTGGGGGCATATTAGCTTGTTAAGACCAATGAGTGAATCGTTAATGGCTTCAGGCCAAGAAGAGTTGAAACACAAGAAGGCTCTGAATTTCTGGGATATCTGGATTTTGAAAGATGCTCATCTCCCAAAGTCACCTTCAAAATTGGCATCAAAAGGGAAGGATAAATAAAAAGAGATCCAGATTTGGTTTTGTGTCCGGTGTGTGCTCAACATTATGATGGGTACTTCATCTTCTTACCTCATTAGATCTTCACAACAACAATATAAGGTGGGGAGTTTCAGAAGAGGAAACTGAGGCTCAAAGCAAGTAAGGAGCACCAAATCACACAATAAATAGCTGGCAGTTTGGGCCCTGGAACCTGATTGCAAGCCTGTGAGCTATCCACTAAATTACACTTGCCCCTAACACATGCCTGGCATGATTCAATAAAATTCGACAAACATCTCTGGGCCCCTACAAAGCACCAGCTGTGATGCCAGGAGCTGAGCCCAGCAAAATAATGAGGTAAGGTCCTACTGTCATGGGCTCTTACCTGCACAAGGTCAGAGTGGCACACATTAACCTGATAGAAATGCAGCCTAAGCCATCTGCATGCGTGTGCAGAGAAGGAGCAGAGCCCCAGGATCCTAGAAGCCCTGTAATAAACATGATGGGAAGTTTTGAGTCTAAAAAAATTTCCGCTGAGACCAGAATCCATTCTTCTCTTGTATTAGACCTAAAGTCAAAGGGAGAATGAAGCCTAGATGCATTTATAATATAGACAAGTTGAGCCTGGCTTGTGAGCCATGGAGGCTGGGGCTGGAATTCCAGCTGCAGTTTTTATCATGTGATCCTCAAGGCACAAGCTTCTTAACTTCTCTGAGCCTCAGAGTCTGCCATGGTGAAAGGCTGTTTCATAAGACTGTTGTGACTCAGAAATCATGAAGGAAGAATGCCTGGTATAGTATGTGGCATATTTGGTGATAAAGAAGATCCCACCCTTGTTGGTCTTATTTATTTATTTATTTTTGTCTCAAAAAAGAAACACATTTAAAGGGAAACTTACAAACAGGCCACTAAGGTCTATCAGGGATTGAAGAATAGATTCCTTTTCTGTTAGCATTGTTGCTCTTGAACTAAAGCCTTCATGAAACAATCAACCAAGAAATGTATATAAGTGAGCCACTGTACTTACCACATTGATTATTCACCACCTATCAAATAGATCGTGACATTCAAAACCATTTCTATTTCAGTCATGGTCACTTCTTCCAAAAATGAAATTATAGTTTGTCATATCATCTTAATTGCTGTCTAAACTGTTGCAGACTAAACACCCTCCTTTTTTTGTTCTGTATTTTCTATGCCCACAAATCCCACTCCATCATCGCTGGTACATAAAGCAGCCTTAGGTAATAATGTTCACTAATTGTCTTTTTTAGAACCACTGGTCTCTATGCTTTCTACTTCATCAAGGCTGTATAGAGTGCCAAGGCCAAATGAAGCCTTTTCCTTATAGACCATAGAAATCTTTTTAGGGCTGGAAGCTGGGCCTTATTCATCAAAAACTCCAGCCAATGCCCAAATATATTGAGAGCTTTATGTATTAATGGAATGGAACGAGCTTTGAGAGAAAGAGGTATGGAATTAGCTCAAATGCCTGTCAAGAGCATGTTTGAATGCTCTATAAAAGAATTACAGATGCTCTATAAAGGTCTACAAAATTAGGATAAATAGAGGGTAATAAGGATGGTTCTACTCCTTTGCTTTAATGTTTGTGGTGCTAGTAGAGTTTATAAGTTGAGAATATGTGCACATTTATCAGATTCTCCTAAGGATTACTAACCAGCTATTGGTAGGTCTGGAGACAACATGTAATTATACCAGCTGAACCAAGTATAGAATGTTGATATGCACAAGACATTTGGTTGGCTTAACTAACAAACTGACAGTTCAGATAACCTGGCCTTATGAGAATCCAGTCAATGGAAAGCAAGGTCAGATGTGTCCTGGAAGCTTAGTTTAAATGAGACCCCTGGCCCAGGAAGCTGATTAGCTGAGCATCATGAAGCAATCTAGTAAAAATATCAGCACCCAGTCTCAACCAGGGTAAGTGTAATATCCTCAGTGATCTGTCAAGAGAATGCAAACACAAAGTGAATTTTATTGAACAGTGATGAAACTTGGATGTAGGTGAGGATATACTGATTGGTGATATCAGAGCTGTTCAAAGAGGTAAAAGGGGTTTGCAAAGGCCTCCCCTGCAGCCACGTTGAAAACTACAGTGGTGATAAGGCCTTTAGATTAGACATATACTCTCCAAAGACCCCAGGCTGAGAATTGAAATAAAAAAAGACAGATGATTAACAGGCAATCCTGTGACCAGAAAGAGGCTAATGAGATTCCAGACTGCTTGTCCACAGGGCCAGCCATCACAGTGTCACCAAGCAGGGAGGTTGCTGTCCCTCTTATAACTACTCTTCTGAAACTGAATGTGTGACATGGCTTCTGATTCTTAGTGGCTTAATAGTGACACCCTCTACTTAGTCTAGCCAGCCTGTGGCAGGGGAACAGGGTGCTGATTAACTGACTGAAGGGAGATGCGTGGTTGGAAGGCTGCAGATGGTTTGTGCGTGGGACTGGAAGCCATGGTCATCAGGAGCCCTGTGAGCAGGAGGGGCTGCCCCTTCAGGACTCTGCAGTGTCAATCTGCGTTCTTGGATTTGGACTGATGAGGGTGAAGTTGACATCTGAACTGTGCCATGCAGATACTGTGCAAGATTCATGAAGCCTAAAATAATAGAAAAATGTAGGAGATCTTATCTCCCTTCTTTTCTGGAAATATGAATTTGTTTGGCATGTGGTTTAATATTTTACCCTAAAACAAAGGAAAAAACAAATAAACCAACAAATGATTATACACCTATTTCTACCAGGATGAGGGTCAGAGCTCATGGACTTGGCAGGGTCAGGAGATGGTACTTATGAAAGGAAAATTAGGATAGGGCAGAGAAAATGTGAGGCATCATCACAGTTCTGGTTCTATTCACCACAGAAGTTTCTTAGTCCTCTGGATTCTCATTTCCATCGTCTTTCCTGTGAGCAACACTCACCTTTGTGAGGGGAATAAAGTGAAATAATGGGTGGTGAATGGATTTTAAACATTGCAAATATTATATATAAATGAAACATCTGTGATTAAAGCATTTTTATTCATTACTTTGCTGGTCAATAAGTGTTTAAGAGAAGAAATTGATCAAGAACATTGGTGGGGAGGATAGTCAGTGATAATAAGTACCTTATCTTCATAGATGCCTCCTAAAAGGCTGATTGGAAAGCTTCCATAGTTATTAAGAATAAGGTTAAAATACCAAAACTTTGAAGAGTGTCTGTTGATATATTTCATATTCATTGGCTATTTAACAAACCTACTATCTAACCATCTGCATAGTTAAAATTATTCTTCTTCAAAACTGCCAAGGTGTGTAGGTCAGCATTTTTCATGCTTGGAGAAATCTGGATGGGGCTGCCATGTACAGCTGCACAGGCTGTGCATTATGCAACTTTACTACAGCATCCACATAGACTTTAATGAGAATAGCATCGTTTAGTGTTGTTTAATAAGAGAACTTAATTCTTGGAATAATAGTAGAAGACTTTCTTTTTCTTTTTAGAATTTTTTTGGACTGTGTTTAACCCAAGTTGTGCTAAAATCAGCTTCTTGTAGGTCATCACTTTTTATTTCTTTGACAAGTAACGAATGTAAAAAGTAATTAACTACAAATCTTTTTGCTTTGGAGGAGGGCTGCATTAATCTTCCCATGGACATACTTTCTTTCCATGCATGACTCTCTGACATGGGGTTGTAAAAAGTGACTCTGATGTGCAGAAATTCCAGCATGTGCAAACAGCAAGGGGTTACTTTGAGAGGGTGGCTCACATTCTGTACATAGACACCCAATTCTCCTTCCCACTGAGTTGACCTTGGATATAAAGGAAACCATTTTCACTTTCTGGAAAAAAATGCTGTCAAGAAAATGAGAGTATTCCGTTTTCTTTAATTTGGCTATTGGTTGTTACTATCGGTTGCTAAGAACTAATGACACTTTTATTATGATGATGCCGAATTGAAGGTTGATGATGCACATTTTGGCATAACATAAACTATTCTTAAAGTATTAAATGCCTCCCCAAATGCAAACTTTGGAAAATGTGCTTATTTTTGTTTTTTATTTATATCTGCCAGTACATATTCTTAATCGAGACTTTATTG
>CAUYRT010054969.1:0-11252 GCA_963574885.1 Lepilemur ruficaudatus
GGTCCTATTTGGCTTAAAATATTTAATTGGCTGTAAGCCCCATTTTGGCTCTTCAGTCCTCTTGGTCACAAGGGTCCCACTGAGGGACTGGATGGACCCAGGGTAGGTAGCCACACCACCCTGGCAATGGATGGGACAAAATGAGAGTTTGGCCATAGATGCTGCCTCCAACATATCTTGGCCAAAAGGGGGAAATTGTGAACCAAAATAAAAATTTAAGGCTCACCCCCCCTCCACCAGCTGACTGAATGGAACCCCTCGTGGCCAAAGGAATATCCTAAAACTAAATTGTTTGCCAGGAGGAGGGAGGTGAGACATGCCTCATCATTCCCTCCTCCCTTCTTGGAGACATCCTCTGTGACCCACTGATAGGCCTAAGGCTATGCAAGACAAACCTGCAGGTCCTCAATTTACACAACAAATCTATGTCTGGTGGCTTATCTCTGATAAACAACAGCTCCTTATGTTAAAACACTTCAAGCCTTTAGACAAAGCTTCATGTCTTTAACCAATTACAAGTCAAAGAATCTTTAAACCCACCTATAACCTGTAAGCTCCGACTTCCAGATGGCCCACCTTTTCCAGCCAAACCAATGTATGCCTCCCACGTATTGATTTATGACTTTACCTGTAACCCCTGACTCCCTGAAATGTATAAAACCAAACTATAACCCAGCCACACCGAGTCCATTTGCTTAAGGCTTCTTGGGATTGGCTCCGAGTAAATCTCTTTAAAATTATTTTACAGAGTTTGGTCTTTTTTTTTTTTATCTGTTGACCGTGGATAAGAAATTTCAAATAACAGTAGTTGTATGAAGCACAGAATTATCAATGACCCCTTATCAATAGCATTCTTGGTAACGAAACAGAGATGGGCCAGCCTGGGCAAGCGCAAGACCCCATCTGTACTAAAAATAGAAAAAATTAGCCAGGTGTTGTGACAGAAGCCTGTAGTCCCAGAGACTCAGGAGGCTGAGGCAAGAAGCTCACTTGAGCTCAAGAGTTTGAGGTTGCACTGAGCTATGATGAAGCCACTGCACTCTACCCAGGGCGACAGAGCAAGACTCTGTCTCAAAAAAAAAAAAAAAAGAAAAAGAAAAAGAAAAGAAAAGAAATAGAAAATAGATGGGGAGAGATATAAGCAATTCTGAGTCTTGCTCATGGGCCCCCACCAAAGCTAAGTATTATGGCTTCTCTCTCTGACTAGGAGACCAGGCAGAGGCAGAGTTAATTGTAAGGCCATAACTGTCCTCCTTTGGATTCCCCCAAATGGTATTTCAGTGATTTCCTCTCTATTTTCTAGAGGATCTAGGCAGTCCTTATCCTATGGATTTACTATGCTGAGGATTATGGGGCCCCTTCCTTCTTTCAACAATCTTTTATTTGACACCTACCACATATCAAGCTCAGAAGATACAATGGGGAACAGGCCAAATGGAGTCCCTTTCTCAGAGTGCATGGATGGCAAAAATCTTTGACTTCAGGATCACCATCACTTCTCAGGCAATGTTCTGCACCCTCTTCACTGATGCCTAACCCTAAACTTTCTTGTTTTGGGTTTAGTTAGGAATAATCGTCCCAATAGCAATTTTTTTTAACTTAAGGGAATTTTAAATAGAGGTGACAATATTAGATATTTACAAATCGGGTATTCAGAATATTTACAAACTTACAAATTCTAGGCGAAGTATCTGGCTCCAACTTGTAATCCAGGTACACTTTGCTAGAAAACGTTAAGATTGAATCAAATCAAATACAGTATTTCAGAAATCTTTCAGGTGAAGCATAGCTATGGTTGCTAGGCAACCTGACACACTCTCAGGCAGGAACCAACTCGCCTGCCACACTTGACCATCTCTCCAGTGGTGGGACGCGGAGTCCCCATTGGCCCTCATCTCCTCTCACTTAGCTCTAATTGGTCGGAGAACCTCTCACTCCGCTCCCGTTGGCTCTCGCCGTGTCTCGCCGCTCCGTCATTGGCAGGTGGGCTCTCGTGCCACCCTACGTCACTCTCTCACCCCATTTCCTCGGCCCTCCGACTTTGTCCCCGCCCCTTCCCCCGCTCTTTCAGCCACGAGGGAAAACTCTAGCGAGTCAGCGCCTTTGGTTTCCTTACGATTGGTAGAAGCCGGATTGTGGGGCGGGAGCTGCCCGGCTACTCTGCAGGCCGCGATTGGCTGCTGGGACCACTGTCCCGCCTCCCATCGACTCCCGGCCGTGCCGGAGTTGGATGGGTTGGCGGCTATAAAGCTGGTGGCGGAGGGGAGGCGCCGCGTACTCTTCTTTCGCGGTTCGCTTCCTTTACTCCGCCACCGTTCGTTCACGTTTGGGTGAGTGTCCCGTGCAGGGGAGGAGAGCCGGGCTGCTGAGGCGCCGGCGGGTTGGGTATGTGCCAGAAGGAGGCGTTGTCCTTGACTAGGCCCGAAGGAGCTCGGGCTCCAGGTTAGGGCGGAGGCGTGGACCTTGCCGGGGTGGATGGGGCGCCATGGGAAGGGGCCGGGCGGGACCTCCCTTGCCGGGCACCTGGGCCGACCATGTCGGGTGTGAGAAGGGGCCGAGGACACCGGTGTGGACAGGCGAGTCGAAGGGAGAAGGTGGAAGGACGTTGAGGGCTCGATGTTCTAATGACACAGGAGCTGGAGGTGCCAGAGAGGTGGCTGTGATCGCCAAGAGGGGATTGGGGGGCGTCAGGAGGGTCAGAGAAGCGAGCTGTGTTGCCTGGGCGTTCCCAGAGCCTTGGGTTAATGGTGGGCACCGAAGGACGGGGAAGATCCTCCTTAGATGGAGACTGGTAGGTTGGCATGGGGTGTGTCTTGCTGCTGCCACATACAGAGAATTGATGGAAGGGAGGTGGAGAGAATTACTTTTTTTCCCTAGCTCAGGTTCAGGAAAGCGTCACAACCGTGATTTAGACCTGGGTGAGTACTGGGGCTCTGGACAGTTTCCGTCTGTGTTTGCTTCAGATCTCACAGATCACTGCCTCTCACTTCCCTGTCTCCGTATTTTTTTTTTTTTATGGTCACCTTTTTAAAAATAGGTTTCCTCGCTTGCACCTCTCTCCTGCTAATAAGCTTCAGGACCAGCCTGAGGTGATATAATGTTATAATGGGCAGTCACCCATAGAGCCCTCAAGCAATTAGGTGTGTTGGGTTAAGCTAATGATATTTCAAAGCTAATTATATGGGGTCTTGGAAAACATGCGTCTGGCCTTGACTAGTGGTAGAGATTATTCTGACCCACTCTGGAGGAGGGATTTAGGAAATAGGTAATGTGAGGGTGTCCCTGCTTGTCATGCTTGCCCTTAGAGCATCACTGGCTCCTTTCACTGCTTCCCTCTTCTGCAGTCCCTCCCTCTCAATGATGCTCTTGCCAACCTACTGCAGTAGAATGATGTGTTTTGGTGGCTGCTAACTAATATTAGCTCTATTTCAGGGAGGAATGATAAAAAAACAATGACAAGATAACAAAATTAAGACGAATGGAAGTGCTCCTATAGTTAACAGATTTTTCTTTCTGAGATGGGTTTTGAACATTTATTGCACAGATTCTATTAGAGGGGAGGCAGTTTGAAAGTCCTTAACTTGTATCTGTGCCAGTGGTTCTTTGTAGCCTGAGACATCTAAGCAGTTTGTGTTCTTTAATTAAAACATTATTTTAAAATTTTAGTATTTTTGTGTGGAGGAGGGCAGGAATAACATATGGCTAGAGGGAAAAGCTTTCTTTATGTCTACCCTTGTAGATATTTTTTTTCCTAACTTTGTAAGTTTGTCCTTTATTCAATTCTGGATCAGTTCAGTTAAATTCTAGTGGTGTCAGTAACCCCAATTCTCAGAAGGTGTATCCAACGCTGTGGGAGAAGGATGTGTAAAAGGATACTTTATGTTTGGAGCCATAGGCCATGTCATTTGGGCTTTGCTTTTAATTTTGTTTTTCTCCTTTTTTTTTTTTTTTTTTGAGACAGGGTCTTGCTGTGTCACCTGGGTTAGAGTACAGTGGCATCATCATAGCTCACTGCAACCTCAAACTCGATCCTCCTGCCCCAGGCTCCTGAGTAGCTGGGACTACAAGCATGCACTACCATGCCTGGCTAATTTTTTCTATTTTTAGTAGAGATGGGGTCTCGCCGGCTCTTGCTCAGGCTGGTCTTGATCTCGTGGCCTTAGGCAAGTCCTCCTACCTCGGCCTCTTAAAGTTGAGAGTTAAAGGCATTAAAAGTGGAATTGATTTCGAGATTTTTTTGACTTAGATTTTAGATAGCTTTTCTCAGAAAAAAGACAAAACACCAGATATTATTGTAACATGGGTTTCCTGGGTCCTTTAGAATGATTTAAAACCTGGTTGGATTTTCCATAATCCTGTGGAACTGGATGTGGGGAGTTGTGGTTGTGGGAGGTTGATGGGATATATATATCAGAATCTCTAGTTTTTTTGAGAAAGGAATATAATCTTATAATTGTATGCTGGGTTACTACAAAACCAATATCATACAAGGGTGTGATTTTTGTTTCTCAAGAAGGTGGCATAAATTAAAAAGGTTGAGAAATACATTACCTAATCTAATGAGAGGGTACTAGGACTAGATACTTAACCTATTCATTCTAATGCTTTGACATGTATTGATGCTCACTTGGTGTCTGTCAGCTGAGTGTAGTTAGAGCCGTAAAGGAGAAGCTAATCTTTCAAAGCTCACAGTCTTCATCCTTGCAGGATTTGTGGTTATATGTGGGTGCATATAGGAATGATTGTAAAACCAACAAATGCTTCTTTTGATTCCATTTGGACTCCTTACATTTTTCACGTTAGGATCTGGGAACAATTGTAATCTACGATTTGCTTTTAATAGTAACAGTAGAGAGCAAATTTCCTTAAACTTCTTGATAGTATCTGGGCTCATCTGAAGAGTGATAAGCAAAAAGAACTTACTAGTGAGGGCTGCTGCAAGTCCTTGAATCTATGAGATTTGCCCTCTAGTTATTATAACTCCAAATTCAACCACTCAAAAAATGGCATTGAGTGCCCCCTACTCCAAGATCTCAAAGGAATTTCAAAAGAATAAAAATATAACCCCTCTCCCAACAGTAGTCTAGGAATCCAGTATGGGTAAGAAGACTGCTAGTTTTCCATAGAGAGTAGGCTATGAAGACTTGGGTGCAAATGACATACTTGTGTAGGAGGAGTATAGGTTCTTGATTAGAAAACTTATTTTCTGTGTGATTTATCTAGGAAACCTTCCTGCAAGAGGCAGCTTAGACCAAGGCCTTAAAGTATGAACAGAATCTCTGATAGGCAGACTAGTAACTCTAGGGGGATGCAGGGATGTCCATGTCTTTTATTTGGGGAACTACACCAGATTATGCAGGTATAGGCGAGTCTTTTTTTTTTTAACAGTTTTTGCTTGTTTGCCCCTAAGGAGGAAGGGTTGCTAACTCATTCTCAATTTCCTGGATTTCTCTCCTATAACAGTGAGAAAGATCAGCAGGTAACTGCTTACAGTTTATCATGTACCAAAATGGGTACTGGATGAACTTCTCCAACCATTTGTTTGAATCAAGGCTAAGGGGGGAGTCAGAGGGGAAATTCAGAACACTGAGTAAACTCTGGAAGAAACCCCCATTGCATGAACCCAGTTGGCCCCAGGAAGTCTTCTAACTCTTGAGTTTTAGTCTTTGCCAAACTCAAAATGTCTATATTGCATCTTAGGAGTTTCCAAACATGCTTTTTAGTAACCCGCTGGCTAGTTGGTATTCATTAATTGCTTTCTGACCCATGTTGTTTCCTTCCATCACTTGCTCTGAAAAGACCTGTTAGAAATAAACTTATGTCTTGTTTGAGACTTTGGCAGTACTGGTTTAGTCAGAATAGAGAACCCTCCCAGCAACTGCAGAAGAGAACAGAAAGCCTAATCCCGCTCTGATTGGTTCTTCCCCCGAAATGCCATTTACTGTGTCCATTTCCTTTTCTGGTCTCCAAGCCTCTTTCTCCTCTGAGTTTCGTTCACAAGTGATTGGTGGGCTCTGATCATGTTATCCTTAAGTAGCATAGCTATCTTCTCTGAATTTTCTATTTCTTTGCTCTAGTGCTCTTTCTCTGTCTCTCTCCCACTTAACCTCCCTTTCCAATTTAAATAATCAAAATAGAAAGAGGCAATATTGGCAATTCAGGGGAAATTCCCCTGACACAAGTAGCATCAAATGCATATACATACGTGACTTCAAGAAGAAATATTAATAAGTTATTTAGGTAGTCTCAACATGGAGAGGGAATCATGTTTTTCTCCTACCAGTGAGAACTGGTCCTGTGGTCTGCTTAATTTGCAGAGGACAACAGCGTAATAGAGAACAAAAGATAAGTTATTTTCTCAAAGTATATAAATGCTGTCATCTAAGAGACATTCTTGGAACATAGTAGTCTGTCTTTTCCTACAGAACTCAAGATTTATTTCTTTTTTGGGAGGGAAAGTAAACTTAGTTAATAAAGTACTTCCACTTAATTTAAATGATAATGAAGCTTAATGCCCCTTTGTCTAAATGCTTAATTTTTTTAACCTAAGCACTGAGGGGGAAAAATCACTTTCTAAAAGGTTGCAAAGGGTAAAGATGGCAGTATTGAAAATATGAGCATTAGAATAAATAAATGAAAATTAGGTCTTGCTAGAAAGATACCTTTATTTTGTTTGGAAAATACTAGTAAGAACTAGGATAATAATAGACAATGTATTGGTGCTTTATATTACAAAGCATTTTTCACATTTTTTATCTTCTCGATGGTCCTTCACAATGAGCTGGGGAGGGCAGGTATATTAGCTTTATTTTACAGATGAGGAATTTGAGGCCCAAAATTGCTGCCAAAGCTACAGGCTTGTAAACGCAGAACTAGCTCTTAAATGTATAGGTCTCTTTGCTGCAGAAATTTGCTACCCCAGTATAACTTATTTATATTCCTTCCTGCTAATTCTTGAAAGCCTTGGTTTAAAACCTAAATTGGTGATATGGGCTTCTGGTTCATTACCAGAATTGAATCTACCACTATAGGGGATAATTACAAAAGGGGGAAAAAAGGTTTTGTAAGCTTTAAGCAAATGTCAAATTCTGTTCTATGTAATGTAATTGGATATTTTAACTCATTTTGAATTGAAGTCATAATATTCGAATTCGGGTAGTGATTTATGACTTTAAAAGAAGTTCTTATTTGAAATTCCTAGTGCCGGAAGGACGAAACAGAGTGACAGACCTGGAGACTGCAGTTCTGTGTCCTTCACACAGGTATGGCATCCTGTCATGCTGCTTAAGGAAAGTATTCCTCTTTAACGGAAGGGGGAAATTTGATTTTTATCGTAGAGCAAGTAAGCATTTGTATATGCCACACATTCTTTTTTTTTTTTGAGACAGAGTCTCACTCTGTTGCCCAGGCTAGAGTGCCGTGGCATCAGCCTAGCTCACAGCAACCTCAAACTTCTGGGCTCAAGTGATCTTCCTGTCTCAGCCTCCCAAGTAGCTGGGACTACAGGCATGTGCCACCATGCCTGGCTAATTTTTTCTCTATATGATTTTAGTTGGCCAATTAATTTCTTTCTATTTTTAGTAGAGACAGGGTCTCGCTCTTGCTGTGGCTGGTTTTGAACTCCTGACCTTGAGTGATCCACCTGCCTTGGCATCCCAGAGTGCTAGGATTACAGGCGTGAGCCACCGCGCCCTGCTGTGCCACACATTCTTAAAACCCTTTTCGGAGTTATACTATCAATGGAAAAGAAGCCAAGCTCTGTAAAATAATTTAAAGAGGTTTATTCTCAGCCAAATTTGAGGAATATGACCTGGAACCATGCCCACGAAGCCTTGAGCAAGTGGCCTCTCAGTGGTTGGGTTACAGTTTGGTTTTATACATTTCAGGGAGATAGAGGTTACAGGTGAAGTCATAAATCAATACAAGGAAGGCATACATGGTTTGGCCAGTGTGGGGGGTGGCTTACAGGTTATAGGTGGGTTTAAACAGTCTTTGACTTGTAATTGGTTAAAGACATGAAGCTTTCTCATACCTGTCCTGTTAGGCTAAAAAAAAATGAAAAAAAAAAAGACATGAAGCTTTTGTCTAAAGGCTTGGAATGTTTTAAGATAAGAAAGCCTGTTAATCAGGGATAAGCTACCAGACATAGTTGTTGTGTAAATTGAGGACCTGCAGGTTTGTCTTGCTTAGCCTTAGGCCTGTTAATGAGTTACAATGTTAATGAGTTACAACGGATATCCTCATGGCAGGCAATTTAGTTTTAGGATATAGGAGGATAGCTCTTTGGCCAGGAGGGGGCCTACTCAGTCAGCTGATAGTGGGGAGGCCTTAAAATTTTATTTTAGTTCATATATCTTATCTTTCAATTATAGTTTATGCCATAATGCTTCAGGAGACTAATTTTATGTTTATTAGACTAATGGTTAAAATCTAGAAACTAATTTTAAAAATTAGTGTTCACTCATAAGACAAAAAGTATAGATAATAAAATGTAATTACATAAACTACGTAATCAGAAACAATCACAGGTAAGCATGTCTGCCAATAGTGCTTTTCAAATCACAACCTCAAAAGACATGTATCTGGGTTATGGATAAATGTTTAAAATTATGTGAGAATGGATAGTAATTGCAATTGTAAAAATAATCTAATTATTTTTAGCTGTTGCTTTTTCATATTGCTATAGAGCACTTCTCTTAGGATACTGCTTTTTTTTAAATTTTAGATGATGATTTCCTGTGTTTGTTACTGATTTTAGATTAGAACACTAGTAGGGTTTCATTTATTCAACATTTAGCACATACCAATATGCCAAACAATGTCCTGGGTACCAGGGACACAAAGATTAACAAAGGGTAGTTTCTGCTCTCCAAAACTCCTTGTCTAGTGCAAAGAGGCTGAGCCTAAACAATAGAGGAGAAACTTGGCAGTGTTTGAAATATAGGTTGAGTATCCCTTAACTGAAATGCTTAGAACCAAAAGTGTTCAGGATTTAGGATTTTTTTGGATTTTGGAATATTTACAGAAAATATACCACTTGAGCATCCCTAATCTGAAAATTTAATATCTAAAATGCTCCAATGAGCATTTCCTTTGAGCATCATTTTTATGCTCAAAAAGTTTTAGATTTTGAAGCGTTTTGGATTAGGTAAGCAGCCTGACAACAATCAGATATATATTTTGGAAAGACAACTGTTGGCCTGTAACAGAGGAGAGAGCAGAGGCAGAACTCAATTAGGAGCCTGGCATAATAGTCCAGGCAACTGTCAGTCCCTCCCTTACATGTCCGTTGAGAAGCAAGGTCAGGACTTCCCTTGTACCTGGATCCTCAGCTAATTTGCCTCCCTTTCCTCTTTTCTTTCATTTCAAGATTTATTTTCAGAGGGTTATGTTCATCATTTTTGTGTCCCTAGGCAGGAAGCACTCAAAAAATGTGAATAAGGCTTCCTTATCTTCCTTTGCCCACTCTGGAAATAAGGCATGGAGCTCCTTTTGTCCACCAGAGGGGGTGAGCCTTCACTTTAGAGAGAGAGGATTTTAGTCTTCTGTTGGTACTTCTTTATTGGAAGATTTGAAAGATTTACAGAGTTCTGTGGTAAAAGTGTACCTTTTACCTTCTTACCTCCTGTTTTAAAGATAGAATTTAAAAAGAGAATTTCTATGTTATATAAATAATAGAATCTTCATTATCCTGCTTAGACTTTTTATTGTGAATATAATACTCTGAAAAATGAAATGCATTATCAGGAAAAAATTAAAAATATATGTGGGTAATTTTTTTAACTGTCAGATTTTAAAAACTGTATTCCATTTAGAAAATTTTTGTGATTTATTTATTTTTAGAATAGTGAATTAATCAGACTAGCCCATTCACTGACAGGATGTAGAGTTAACACCATAATATGAACACCACAGACCTTTAGCTAGTCTTTTTTTTTTTTTTCCTAATTTATATCTGGCCTATTCCAGATGAGATCGGGCACATTCAGGGTGGTATGGCTGTAGACTATATCTGGCCTATTTCAGAGAGCATTTGAGAGGAAAACATAAGAACACGTGATTAATAGGATAAATAAAAGTGACATTTTAGACCAAAAACTCTATCAGCTTTCTGTTCCTCTAAATGCCATGGAAGCAATTACTTCTCTGTATTAATTTTCCTTTCTACTTAATCACTTTCTCCCTCAATTTCAACCAATAGCTAAATATTTCAAATTAGATGGCATTTTACCAAGAACGTGATAACACATTGGCTCTCAGAAACCCTGAGAGAATGAGTAATGTTGACTTAGTTAGACAATGTAAAAAATTTTTTTTCTACATTAAGGTCAGAATCATGATTCATTTTGAATTTGATGTGTATGTGGGTTATTTTAGTTAACCTACATTTTTTTGTTTGTTTTCAAATGAAACAAGTCACGTATTTAACCTCTAGGAGATTTAAGAGTACTAGAGTTAAACCTTATTTCGTAAGTATTGTAATGCACAGAACTGACTGACAAATGTGGATTAATTCTGTAATTGAAGCCTTGCATTATATCTTTTTATGGTGAATTTTATAAGCATTGTGAGGATGATTAAATAAGGAGTCAGTGTTGTTACATGATACTCTTGAAAGTCTTTGCTGAATTTATTAGTGAACAAGTATATTACGAACCAGTTTATACCTTTAAAAAGATACATACTTTTGGCCATTTTATTTCCAAAAGCATTACAAGCTGTTGGGCTAGGCAGGGAAAATCACACTGTCCCCAACATGTTTAAAGCAGTTTGAAGAGTTGAAAAGAATTCTAAAGGATTCTTTAATTGTGGGAAAGGCTGGGAAGGTGGTTACTCCTACTGCCTCTACTTTGGTGTGTAGAAAGTAGTGTGTAGGAGGAATACCTAGCTTATAAATATGTGGACTGGTCTTTTAACACTGTGGACTATGCAGTACTTAATTTTATTTTACTGTAAACTTAGCATCTGTGCCTAGTGACATTAGACAGCTGTTTTATTCTTTATTTCAACTTCACTATATCAAAGTGGATACCAACTTTAGATTGATGGGGAGTATAAAATAAAATTGATGGGGAGTATTTCTACTGAGGCTCAGAGTGAGGATAGAGTTGAGCATTTCAAGTGCGTACCATCCAGAAAATCAGTAGTCTTCCATTTTATTAATAGTTTAAGACACAGAAAGGGAGTTGAAAATGAAGGGGGTAGGGATATAGGGGCCTTTATCTTTACCTTCCCCAGCTTTAGGGCTTTAA
>CAUYRT010054971.1:0-13344 GCA_963574885.1 Lepilemur ruficaudatus
AAACATTAGAACATTTATCTGATAAAAAACTGGTATCTAGAATGTGTAAGAATTCTTACAACAATCCCATTTTAAAAAGATAAATAAATTAAAAGGGCAAAACAGGGTGGGGCACGGTGGCTCACGCCTGTAATCCTAGCACTCTTGGAAGCTGAGGCAAGAGGATTGCTTGAGGTCAGGAGTTCAGCCTCAGCAGGGGGAAGACCCCGGATCTACTAAAAAAAAAAAAAAAAAAAAAAAAAATAGGAAAAAAATTAGCCAGCAACTAAAAATAAAAAAAAATAGCCAGGCATGGTGGTACACGCCTGTAGTTCCAGCTACTTGGGAGGCTGAGGCAGGAGGATTGCTTGAGCCACAGAGTTTGAGGTTGCTGTGAGCTAGGCTGATGCCACGGCACTCTAGTCCGGGCAACAGAGTGAGACTCTGTCTCAAAAAAAATAAAAATAAAAATAAAAGGGCAAAACACAGTTGAACAGAAACTTCACCAAATACAGAGAAATAGGTGGCAAATAAATACATAAGATAATCAATACAAATTAAAAACACCATGAGATGTTACTATACATATATTAGAATGACCTTAAAGAAAATAAAAGACTTAAAAACTTCTCAAAATGATATTAAAGTACATAAGAACTTTACTAATACCCAATGGCATGCAACTAGATTTCCAGAAAACTTACCAATTTACGGACAGTTTCTCTTAAAGCTTTCTCATCCTCAATCATAATGGCCATGTCCTTCTGAACAGTTGAAGCCACTACAACATCTAGTACATCAGCCTTGGAAGCCATCTTGCAAATCATCTCATCGTGGGAAAACACACAATAACGATGAAGCAAGCGATAATGCTCCACGCACTGTCGGCCTAATGGTAGCTGATTCAAAAGATAGAAGAAAAATATGTAACATTCATCTTTCTTTTGTTTCCAAAGATCTCTGACCTATATTATCATATTACCAAATATCACATTTTGGGTCATAACATATATCATTGATCAACCCTAAAACCAGACTCTAAGATTCCTAAACTAGGCCCTAGGCCTTACTTATCTTTGCAGCCCAAAGATCTGGGATGTTACGTACCTTAATTAAAAAGTGCTTTAAAAAACCAACATATTAACAATGTATTAATGTTGCAACGTGGAATCTAACTGGAAATATGAATTTACACATGTCCTTAAACAACTGTGCGAACTGGTATGCTTAGCGCACCTTGGGGAATAATCATACTCCAAAAGTACATAATGGAAAATAAGTATAGACCCAGCAAGAACTATTTTTCAGAAAAGCACTGTAACAAAATTATGATTCATTAGATTTAACACCACACATACTTAATCTAGATACTCTTTTTAGGTAAATGAAAGTATTAATACTGATTTAAAAAAACCTCAACTTTAAACCAAGCATGTCATTAAATTGCTGTATTGTGGATAATTTAAGCTAGTGTTGTATAAAGTGTAGTCTTAGGACCAGAATTATTTGTTACCAGCTTGCAGTCAGATACTTTGCTTCAGCTAAAATGTAAATGAACAGACTCCATCTTGCTACAGAAGAAAAAAATGTCAGCTCAACTAAGCAGTGTGCTTAATACATGCTTGATTTATAAAGCGGTACAAGTGCCTTATCTCACGGTAGACTGGTAAACAACTTGCAGACTGGCCAGTAGAGCAGCAATGGGTTGAAGCAACTCTTCACATGACACTTTTTAAAGAATTATATATCATTTCCCCAGGAACAGGCTCACTAAATCATAACTACATACCCAATCAACAGTGCAGAAGTTAACAGCCTCAGCGAAATTAAAACCTTGGTTAAAACCACTGTGGTAGGCTCTTGGAAATGTAATCACAAACTCCCCAGCACACTGATTAGTTCGGTAAACCTAAAGAGACAGAAATTGGAGATTTGAGATTCTTAACTAGTGACATTCTCACTTAAAGACAATGTGGATACAGACTATTAGATGATTGTCCAGAAAAGGCAGCTTTTTATTACTGTGGCAGAGTATCATCACCCAGAAATATTAATTTCTGCCACAAGAGGGAGCAGTATCCCAGACTACTAAAATTGATTAGTCTCTGAACAGGAAACATGGCTTGTATTACAAAAATTTGGCCATACTGAGATTCAAAACATACCTTTCTAAATATAGCTACAATTAAGAATCTCCTAATGTAATATTATTAGCCCAAAGTAGGATCTACTACCACCAATTAAAGAAACTCTATTCTCAGAATCACCTAACATACAGAGCTCTTCCTGATTTGGACCTCAAACTCACCTACCCCATCATTCCCTTCTTCCTACTAACTGTACCCCAAAAGCATTTATATTGCTCTAGGCACACAAATCCTTACACTGTACTATATAATATTAGAGGTGTTGTCAAGCCTTATCTGTATCTTTCTACCAGTGCTTCTCGATGTGAGGTCCCCAGAACAGCAGCATAATCTTAAGCACTGGGAACTTAATGCAAATGCAGATTCTCAAGCCCCACCCAGACCCTGAGAATCAGAGACTCTAACGGTGGGGAACAGCCATCTGTGTGATAATATCACCTTCACGGTTCTGATGCAGGCTATCATAGGAGCACTAACCTTTCCACCTGGACTACTTCCTCCCTTCACTATTCTTTGTGAAACATATACTCAGTTTATTGGAGCTCCAGTTCCTACTTCAGATGTCATCTCACTTTTGTGCCCTTTCTGATTCTCAACAGTCAGGCTCATAGTTGACACCACTGTCAAATCATGCAAAATCTGTATAAATATTATGTTTTACCTTAAATTGTGAGTCCCTAAATGTACACGTTCATTCATTCATCTATCTCTCCAAGTCCAGAATCTAGCCCCAGATGGTTCGCTCAATCGAAGAACCAGGGCCAGGTCTGACTTAGAACAAGCTACTCTTAACAAATTGGAAAGACCAATCAACATAAGGAAAGGAGAAAAAAACCAATAAGGAAAATACCAATAATGAGGAGATGGTAGTATTATGATACTTATTGGTCATTATTTTCTAAGCTATGGTCTCTGCATAACTTATGAACCCTCAAAGAAAAATCCTTTGTTTGTTCCCACTGACTAGCCTGTGAACCCGAAAGCATAAAATTTAGGTCACAGCCAAGATCAAGAATTCAATTTAACACTGTAAATGTATCATTTGCATTTTACTTAGCTAAGATGGACTCTCCAACTTCATACATTTCAATGTGGCCTCCCAAAATACCATCTCAGGATTTTCCAAAAGGAAGCCAGTACAGTCATATACCATATAACAACATTTTTATTGTCATACGGTATTTTTACTATACTTTTCCTATGTTTAGATGCGTTTAAATACACAAATACTGCACACTGTGTTACAAGTGCCTGCAGTATTCAGTAGAGTACCATGCTGTAGCCTATGAGAAATAGGCTATACCATACAGCCTAGGTGAGTAGTGGGCTATGCCATCAAGGTTTGTGTTAAGTACACTCTACAGTATTCGCAGTGATGAAGTCCCCTAATGATGCATTTCTCAGAATGTAGCCCCATGGCTAAGTGACCAACGACTGTACAGTGTCATTTAGTATAGCAACCTCAGAGAAAATATCACCAACAGCACCTTTCAGTCTACATTGGGAACCCTACAATCCAAACTGAAGGGCTTGAAATAAATTTTCACTTAAAGTAACTAAGATCTACCAAGCATGTCATTTCAGTTCATTATTCAATGTTAAGATTATGTTGGTTCAATAAAATTATTTTTTATAGTAGGGACAGAGTACAAAGAATACTGACATCAGAGTTTAGATCTAACTGTAACAGAATCTAGCCATTTTCACAGTAAACTAATTTATTCTGACAGATATTTATTTTTTAAACTTTTCATTTTGTTGATTGAAGGACCGAAGTTATAAACAAAAATTACAGCTTAGAAAGGATTAGCGGTGATGGCTGCACAACCTGTGCATATACTAAAACCACCAAATTTTATGTGGAAAAAAAAAAAGCATGATACATACTATTTGCAAAGCAAGGCTGTTTAGCAATCTAGTTATCAGCTGCAACAAATCGGTCTTTATGGCATCTGGGAATCCAGTCTCACTGGATTAATGCTACATAGTACCAAACTGAACCAAACAGCTGTTTCTGCTATCAAGTTATGCTATGGAAAATACATAACCAAATGAATTTCATAAACAGGTGAGTAATGGGAAAAGTGAATTAAGTCTGAGTGGCAGGAGGATTAACCCAGAACATACAGGCACTTCATGAGTCATCAGGGTATTGGGGTTCATGATGGTCACAAGCTGATGGAGGAGATCCGGCTGGGACACAAAGAGCTCTGGAGCTAGTTTCTTCATAACATTTTCTAGCTGCTCGGCAGCATACCCTGGAACTCCATACCAGGTTTTTGGTTCACCCCTGCAAATAGATTATAAACATAAATCAATCTGCAACATCAACACAAACACAATGGCTAGCCAGTTCATAATTTTCAGACTGCTTTGTGAGAATAAGCTACAAAGGAATCTTCAAATCAAAGAAGTATCATTAGAAATATAATCTGAACATATGTAATGCATTTTCCTCCTTCAAGTATAATGTTTAAACCTGAGACTTTCCATCTGAGGTCCCTCTTCCCCTCTCCCATTTTTATCTGACCCTTTAGAAAAATGCATATATAGATAGGATTTCTAAGAATATAAGCTATCACATTAGCTACAGAATGTGTGGTTATCACAATTTCCTAGAGCAACTGACAAAGGATGGCAACACTTCATCTTCCTTTTCCCTTGCCCATTGTGGCAGACGAGGTTAAATCAAACACTAATAAGGCAATTAGCATTTCTAAAGTATCTTGTTCTTCAAAGCATTTTAAATTGTCAACTAATTAATCTGTAACATCCCTGTGAAGTATGGTAAATATAATCTTCATTTTACAGCTGGGAGCAATTGCTTAGGGAAGCAGAACTGAAGCTATACATGTATATGCCAATAACCTCTTTCTTGTGGTACATCTTTAAATTCCTTGTGTGGGGATTTGAGTGAGTTATAGATCTTCAAATATTTTTGTACTTAGAAGCAGAGAAACAGAAGAGAAAAATCAGATATGAAGAAACGGCTTTGATTGAACAGGTTTTTTTGAATTTTTTTTTTTTCCTTTTTGAGACAGCGTCTTGCTTTGTCGCTCAGGCTAGAGTGCCATGGCAATCAGCCTAGCTCACAGCAACTTCAAACTCCTGGGCTCAAGCGATCCTCCTGCCTTGGCCTCCTGCGTAGCTGGGACTTTAGGCGTGCGCCACCATGCTCGGCTAATTTTTTCTATTTTTAGCGGAGACGGGGTCTTGCCCTTGTTCAGGCTGGACTCGAACTCCTGACTTCAAGCAACCCTCCCGCCTCAGCCTCCCAGAGTGCTAAGATTATATGCATGAGCCACCATACTCAGCCCTGATTGAAGATTAAATAGCAAAGAAGTCCAAATGTCTGCAACCACATCCCCCCGCTACACACACAAGAATAAGACTCACTCTACTGTGTGCAGTGATGCCAGAACTCGGCACAAGAGAAAGTGGTAGTCACAAGGACCTGGAGGTCCTATACTGTGTTACGTATACTCCACTCTTCTCCCAAAGGGTTATCTGGGCTATCTCTGCACCAAATGGGTTTTTTTTTTTAATTTCTCATGAACTTGGAAAAGTATGGGAGGGAGAAGAAGGATGGGGACAGTCAATTCTTTAAAACAAAACAGCATACAAGATTTCCTCCATAAACAGTAGGGGCTCAAGGCACTATTCATACTCCTTCTAACCCAGCAGGTAAGTCACTGTACAGTGTTTCAAACTAGACTCTGCTGGAAGTATGGTTCCTGGGGCATATTTGCTTCTGTTATGTTTTTATCCTCATCCCTGGAAAAGGGAAGACACCTGAATGTAGTCTACCCTCACATTTCTCTCCAGATAGATGGTCCTCTCTGGTTTTCTTGGGGAATGGGGTGGTGTCAGGCTGGCATACACTCACCCTCCAGATTCCCCTGGATCTTCCTCTCTTCCCTTTGGTGACCACCCAGGGTCTGTGTGTCCATGAAATGAAGAGATGCCTCCCAAATGGGTCATATGGGGCTTTATAAAATCACATAAAAACAAGTTCTTGCTAAACCACGGTTGCAGATTATTAGCATCATGGCTGACATTCATTAAGGTGGATAAGTAAGGATTGGTATTAATAAGGGCAAAGGGGTGTTCATGCATGCCCTCACTTTAGGATTGGAGATAGAAGAGCTCTTGCTTCTGCACTGTTAAAGGAGACAGTGTGGGCCAAGAGCAATATGGGGGTGCAGGGAGAGGCAGAGGATGACCCATACCCTGAAGGCCTATTGAGCCTCCACGTGAAGGGTTTCCTATGGGGCCTAACATTTGGACATATGGGGGAGCGGAGAAGAAAAAGAATGTTTTGACCCAGGAGCCCACCTCCAAATTGCCAAAGAAAACAAAAAGTTGGATATAGGGCCAGAGCAGGTATGTGTGCTGTGAAAAACTCAGTAAAAGCAAAGCTCAGTGCTTTTTAACCTTTTTATGAGTAAAGACTTCTTTACTTCAGATAAAATCTACTCTCTCCCCCAGGAACACGTTATACTTGCAAAACAGTTGAGTGTGCAATTTCAGGGAATCCAAGGACACTCCAGGAATCTTTAAGAACCACTGTCTTAACTTGTTAGGATGCCTGTTGTAATAGTAGTGAAAAAATCTTAAGGAAAAAAAGTAGCTTGTTACTCTGAAGACACAGTTAAGACACATCTTAGTTGAAAAGGAAAGTTTTCCTACCCAGCTTGCATACTATTCATAGGTTCTATTTGGAATGTCTCACCAGTGCAGGTAGTTAATTGAATAGCTCCAGTGGTCTTCAATATGCCAACAGAATGAAGAAAAGCACATTCCCACATACAACCAAGGAAGTTTCATGCCACATATATCAGCAGTAATGTGAGCAAGGACAGACTGCTCCATCACCGGCATATTGTTCAAATTCCAGCCACTATCAAGATACTCCTAAAAATAAAAAGATAAAAGAGGATAAAGGTTTAGCTATATCATGTTAACATTTTAGAACTCTGTTTCAAAAAGCTAGCTAAAAAGAGACTCCTTCAAAATAAAAAGAGAGGGTGTGGAAGAGTTATGGCCACTATGTTGACTTCCACGATACCCAGAGATTAGTTTTGCCCAGTTTTAAGCTTTACACAAATGGATTCAGACAGTTGTGCCTCTCTCTTTTTTTTTTATATGGATGAGCATAAGCTCTATGTGCCCATTTATTAAAAGTTCAAAAATAGGGAAACTAATATATGGTGTTACAAAAGTTAGGACAGTGATTATCCTGAGGGGATAGCGGTAATCCTGAAAGAGGAAAAGTAGTGAAGGAGAAAGAGGCAGCTTCTAGGTGCTGAGAATGTCTTATTTCTTGTTCAAGTTAATGCTGGTTATGTGGGTATGTTCAGTTTGTAAAAATTCATCAAGCTGTGCTAAGTTAGATTTCAAAAAAATTTACAAAAAAAAAAAATCGTGCTTTCCTACCAGGATAGAAATAGAAATCTTCTTAGCAGTTTGCTAGTGTAGAAAATAATAGAGTTATAAACATTAAGCTTCAAAGATAAATACATCTTGTTCCAATTCTTTAAGTTTTGTTCAAAAGGAGAAACCAAGGTTACAGAATGTGAAGGCAAAGGGTGGTAAGTAATTTTCCCATATCACCACAATGTACTGGCTTAGGACTATAGTTCTTCTGTAGGCCCTTTCTACTTTTCTTGAAATTATTAAAAATCTGATAATTAAGGATTTCCTGAACATAATCACTGATTACTTCAAGCCAACCAAACAGAATTTCAATAAATAACTCAATTTCCGTAGCCGAGGTGGAAGCATCATTTGGGCTCAGGAGTTCGAGACCAGCCTGGGCAAGAGCGAGACCCCATCTATACTAAAAAATTAGAAAGAAATTAGCTGGACAACTAAAAATATATAGAAAAAATTAGCCAGGCGTGGTGGTACACGCCTATAGTCCCAGCTACCCAGGAAGGCTGAGGAAGGAGGATCACTTGAGCTCAGGAGTTTGAGGTTGCTGTGAGCTAGGCTGATGTCACGGCACTCTAGCCCGGGCAACAGAGTGAGGCTCTGTCTCAAAAAAAAAAAAAAAAAAAAAAAATATATATATATATATATATATATATATATATATAAACTCAATTTTCAAGGCACTTATGTCGGTATTTTGTTTTTGTTTTTCTAACAGTAAGGATGCTATTAATCTAGTATCATGCCCTTTAGAACAAAGATATGCTGAACTAAAGCTTTAAATGCAGAGCCCCTCCTCAAGCTAAAAGTGCCTCATAGCTTGAGCCTACCTCTTCCTCGGGTGAAAGCTTGATTTTTCCATCTCGGACAGGAAAGCCACTGCCAAATTCCTTTGAGGCAATATCAGCTCCATATTCCACTGTAACATCCTCTTCAATAGTGCTTACCAGTCTCCAAAATTCTTTCTCAACCAGCTCTGTGGGAACCATCTGGAAATACATTGAGCAATAGAAAAAATGAGTTTCCTCACAAACTGTCTGTGACCAATCTAACTTTTAAGTTCAGTGACAGGAATCACAGAAGAGCATTCTAAGGAAAAGCTGGGTTTATAACGTTTGGTAATTGATCCCAGGCAATTCAGGAAACCTCTATTTTCTAAAAAGAATTTCATAAGAAACATAAAAATTAAGAATTCATGTTCCTCTATCATCAACCTGACCACAATTCTAAAAGGGAGCCAAAGAAAGTAAAATGCTGATATTTAGGAACCAGAGATGTTTTTGTGTTTCAAGAAATGTAATACAAACTGCATAGTAATAATGGTTAGTTGTGTCAGAATGATGTACAGTACCGTATAATTCACAACTGTGTGGTAATAATGGTTTGTTGTGTTTGAATGAAGCTTTATACTTTGAGATGCTCTCAAATACATTACCTGAGTCCATCCTTTCATTACTGTCAGTAGACCTAACTAGAGTAACACTAGGCAAGTAACCAAAATGACAAAGACAGGGTATAGTACATGACAAAGAGAGGAATTATTTTGCAGCAGCGTGCCCTAGAATAAGAGTCACCTAACTAAGTATCAAGATCTGTTGTTAATCTGTTAAGTACAGAGGCAGGTAACTTAAATGTCTATCCCTCTATGTCCCTATCTTTTAATAGTCCATTAAAATAAAAAGTCAACCGGCTGGGCGCGGTGGCTCACGCCTGTAATCCTAGCACTCTGGGAGGCCGAGGCGGGCGGATTGCTCAAGATCAGGAGTTCGAAACCAGCCTCAGCAAGAGCGAGACCCCGTCTCTACTACAAATAGAAAGAAATTAATTGGCCAACTAAATAAATATAGAAAAAATTAGCCGGGCATGGTGGCACATGTCTGTCGTCCCAGCTACTCGGGAGGCTGAGGCAGAAGGATCACTTGAGCCCCAGGAGTTTGAGGTTGCTGTGAGCCAGGCTGACGCCACGGCACTCTAGCCCAGGCAACACAGTGAGACTCTGTCTCAAAAAAAAAAAAAAAAAGTCAACCACAAATATTAATAGAAAGGGTCATATGCACGTCAGCAGGACTGGTTAAGGAATCATATAGGAAAATATTATAATGCATGAGGCGGAGTCAAAAGAACTGAAAATTCAAATGGAGTATAGATTTAAGCCCATTAAATAAGCAAACATTTGATGTTAGGGTAAAAAAGGTTCTCTCATACTGCTGGGGCCCCAATAAAGTTTCTACAGCTATTGGAGTAAAATGAGGGATACTCTTGTCTGACCTCAGTAGTCATCCCAAGAAAATAATCCAACTAAAGAGTCCTACATGTATAAAGTGTTTGCTATAATACTTTGTTAGTACTACTTTGTTAGCAGTGAGAAAACCACAGCTTAAATATCCAGAATTGTTGTAAACCATTTAATTGTGATATGCTCATTTCATGGAATATTAAATGCTGAATAAATCATATTTTATTTTGTTTCTAAGTGAGAGAGAGAATTAAAAATAGACTCTTTCGTGACCTGGAGGGAAAAAAGGGAAAAAATGAACTCTTATCCTGAAGTTTCCAATACTAACTTATGATTACATAACAATATATAACAAATGTGTTCCCAATGCTAGCACACTGGTTGGCACACAGCAGTCACTCAATATATTTTTGAAGTTTTCTTTAAATTACATTTGTTGGAGTGAAAGGATTGCTGGTGATTTTATTTACTGGTATGGTTTGTTTTTTTTTTTGAGAGAGAGAGAGTCTCACTCTGCTGCCTGGGCTAGAGTGAGTGCCGTGGCATCAGCCTAGCTCACAGCAACCTCAAACTCCTGGGCTCAAGTGATCCTCCTGCCTCAGCCTCCCGAGTAGCTGGGACTACAGGCATGCGCCACTATGCCCGGCTAATATTTTTTTCTATATATTTTTAGTTGGCCAATTCATTTCTTTCTATTTATAGTAGAGATGAGGTCTCGGCTCTTGCTGAGGCTGGTTTCGAACTCCTGACCTTGAGCAATCCACCTGTCTCAGCCTCCCAGAGTGCTAGGATTACAGGCGTGAGCCACCGCGAGCGGCCTACTGGTGTGGTTATTGTAGGATTTGTGTGGGAGAGGTATCTTTAGAGATATCCTTAAAGAAAAAACTAGAATGCATTTTAAAGTACTATGGAATTTTAACACCACTAAACAAACTAAAGGTTTCATTCTGCATGATAATGACTATCAGAGTAAGGCGCCAATGCAAATCTGTCCCCCAAAAGTTATTAAAATCATGAATCAAAGCGGGTACATACATGAACTGGCATGTTGAAGTAATCAGATTTGAACGCATCTGCCATTTCCCCAAAAGTACGGAGGGTATAGTCCCTGGCTGCTTGTTCAAAGCCGAATGCTTCTTGTGGCTTACTACATTCCTGAAAATAAAAAAGAAAATTATGTTCTAGCTGACATTTGAAAATGGTAAATACATTTGGTCAATCATCAAACTGGCAGATAAAAAACACGGTTTTACTTTATTTTACTTATATGCTAGGTCTACATTAGAAAAGTTAATCTGCCTAAAGAATGGGCTTGTTGGCCAGGCACGGTGGCTCACGCCTGTAATCCTAGCACTCTGGGAGGCCAAAGCGGGTAGATCACTCAAGGTCAGCAGTTCGAAACCAGCCTGAGCAAGAGCAAGACCTCGTCTCTACTAAAAAAAATAGAAAGAAATTAATTGGCCAACTAAAATATATAGAAAAAATTAGCCGGGCATGGTGGTGCGTGCCTGTAGTCCTAGCTACTTGGGAGGCTGAGGTAGAAGGATTGCTTGTGCCCAGGAGCTTGAGGTTGCTGTGAGCTAGGCTGATGCCACGGCACTCTAGCCCTGGCAACAGAGTGAGACTCTGTCTCAAAAAAAAAAAGAATGGGCTTGTTCTAGTGAGCAAATGAAATAAATGTTATTTATTTGCTAATAAGCAAAGAAAATGTCTATTTTAACAACCACAACTTAGAGTAATTCAAATATTTATAAAGAGGCAACCTAACAAGATTTGACTTCCCTCAGGATCAAATAATGTTTTCAATACTGGAAATGGAAGAAATAATGTCCTCTAGAGAGTTAAAACTATGAAATCAACATATAATAGATCAAAATAGATAGAAATCACTTCATGGAAACAGAATATCTCTCAGACCAACATAATTTGATAACCTAAGAATGCCACCAAAAACAAAACACTGAGAGGTAACAGGTGCAGTATATATAAGCTGCCCTAGATCTTGGTGAGCCAATGGATTTAGTCATCCCTATTATGAGGTATTACATACTTAATGCATCTAACACCTATGGCCCCTGCCTTGTCCCATGCCTAACAACCTTCCCTTGATGAGAACACCCTTATGTCACAACATGGCTACATGGAAAAGCACTAAAACCTTTATATCCAAGCTGTACTTAAAATAAACCTTCTTACTATTATCTTATAATCCAACTCTAACACAAAGGTAATACACTAACTGATCACTTCATAATATAAAATTATCCTCATAAAGGCAATGGCAAATCCTGTATAGATTTTTACCAGTGATACCACGCACTATTAAAAATTAAAAACAGTAGTAATCACAGTGCTACATGAAAATGTCTATATAAATGAAAAAAAGATTACAAAAATTACTTATGTAATTTCATTTGTCAAAAATAGAAAAAGTCTGAATGAATACACATCAAGATACTAACAGTGGTGATTTACAGATTGTGAAATCATATCTCTATTTTTTTCTTTTTTCTTTTTTTTTTTTGACACAGAGTCTCACTTTGTTGCCCGGGCTAGAGTGCCCTGGCTTCAGCCTAGCTCACAGCAACCTCAAACTCCTGGGCTCAAGCGATCCTTCTGCCTCAGCCTCCCAAGTAGCTGGGACGACAGACATGTGCCACCATACCTGGCTAATTTTTTCTATATATATTTTTAGTTGGCCAATTAATTTCTTTCTATTTTTAGTAGAGACGTGGTCTCGCTCTTGCTCAGGCTGGTCTTGAATTCCTGACCTTGAGCGATCCTCCTGCCTCCGCCTCCCAGAGTGCTAGGATTACAGGTGTGAGCCACCGCACCCGGCCTCTATTTATTTCTTAAGAGACAGGGTCTTGTTCTGTCATCCAAGCTATACTTGGAATGCAGTGGCCTGATCATAGGTAACAGTAGCCTCCAACTCCTAGGATCAAGGGATACTCCTGTCTCAGCCCCACAACGAGCTGGGACTACAAGTGTACACCATCAGGCCCAGCAATTCATTCATTCATTTATTTTTCCACTGAGCCTTCTGCCTCAGCCTCCCAAGTAGCTACCACGAGCCATGGAGCCTGGCTAATTTAAAAAAATTGTACATACGGGGTCTCTCTATGTTGCCCAGGCAAATCTTGAACTCCTGGCTTCAAGTTATCCTTCCACTTCGGCCTCCCACAGTGCTGGGATTACAGGTGTGAGCCACCTCATCCAGCCTGTACCTCTGTTTTTTAAGTTGTTCAGTGTTTAAGAATTTTTGCAAGAACATGTAATATTGGCCGGGCATGGTGGCTCACGCCTGTAATCCTAGCACTCTGGCAGGCTGAGGCAGGAGGATCGCTCAAGGTCAGGAATTCAAGACCGGCCTGAGCAAGAGCGAGACCCCGTCTCTACTAAAAATAGAAAGAAATTAATTGGCCAACTAAAAATATATAGAAAAAATTAGCCAGGCGTGGTGGCGCATGCCTGTAGTCCCAGCTACTCGGGAGGCTGAGGCAGAAGGATTGCTTGAGCTCAGGAGTTTGGGGTTGCTGTGAGCTAGGC
>CAUYRT010054973.1:0-22372 GCA_963574885.1 Lepilemur ruficaudatus
CCCTCCCTTCCTGTCCCCCCTCCTCTCCCCCTCTCTCCTCTCCCATCCTCTCCTCTCCCCCTCTCCTCTCCCCCTCTTTCCCCAAGGCTGCTGGAGTGGGGAGGTGCAAGTTTTGTGGGGAAGGCTGCATGTGAGAACATAGTCTTTTCAAACTCTTTATTGGGCTCTAACATCCCAAATGTTAACTCCACATGGCTCGATACCTGGGCAGAGGTTCTTCCCTTTGCCTTCTGAAGGAAGGGGTTTTGGTCAAATCACTCTAGCCGTGAGTCCAAAGGGGAGGGGCATCTTCTTCCTTCTTTGGTGGGTTAATTGCACCAAAAAGACCCCAAAGCCAGCCTGCCTACAGTATTTGGAAAGATGATGCACTAATTCTAGTTATCATGTATTATTCAATTTTTTTGAGATACAATTAATGACATACCATAAAATTCAATTTTTTTCATTACAATTCAGTTTGAAAGTGTAAAATTTAGTGTTTTTTAGTATATTCATAAGGTCATATGAGCGTCACTACTATCAAATTCCAGAATACTTTTATCACGCCAAAAGAAATCCCGTGTCCATTAGCAGTAACTCCTCGTACCACCGCCCATCATTAATCTACTTCTGTCTCTATTGCCTAGTTGACATTTCATATAAATGGAATCACGTAATATGTGGTCCTTTGTGACTAGCTTCTTTCACTTAACATACTTTTTAAATTATTTTTTTTATGAAGGGGTGGGAGGTAGTGAGGAGGGGGCTCAGTTTCCTCGTTTTTTTTTTGTTGTTGTTGCGACAAGAGTCTCACTGTGCCACCCTGGGTAGAGTGCAGTAGTGTCACTGTAGCTCACAGCAACCTCAAACTCCTGGGCTCAAGCGATCCTCCTGCCTCAGCATCCCAAGTAGCTGGGACTACCGGTGTACACCACAACACAGTTTTTCCTTTGTTTTTTGTAGAGACGGGGATGTTGCTCTTGCTCAGGCTGGTCTTGAACTCCTGAGCTCAAGCAATCCTCCCACCCCGGCCTCCCAGAGTACCAAGATTTACAGGTGTGAGCCACCGTGCCCGGCTCACTTAACATAATGTTTTCAAAGTTCATCCAAATTATTGCATATATTAGTACTTCAGTATTATAAATAATGCTGCTCTGAACATTCATGTGTACGTTTTTGGGTGGGTATATTTTCATTTCTCTTAGGTATATATCTATGAGTGGGATTTCTGGGTCACAGGGTAACTCTATGTTTAACTTTTTGAGGAAGTGCCAAACTGCTTCCTACAGCGGCTGCACTGTTTCACATTCCCGGCAGCAATGTCTGAGGGTTCCGTTTTCCTCATATCCTCTCTAACACATGTTACTGTCCGTCTCTTTTATTGCAGCCATCCTAGTGGGTGTGAAGGGGCATCTCGCTGTGGTTATGTCTTCTTAAAGTAAACACACAAACAAGCGAACAAGAGTGAATTAAGAAGGAAGAATTCAGGAGGCTGATGATGACTATCTGAAAAGGCCCTAATCAGCCCTATCAGTAGATTTCGCCTTCAGAGTTCAACCTGTCCTGTTTGGGTGAAGTCCCAAAACACTAGATCTGTTCCATTGACTTTACTTCGGTTCCATAGACATTTATTGAGCACATTTCACGTGCCAGGCACTGGGCTCGGGGCTGAGATACAAAGATGAGCGAGGCGAGGCCCTGCCTCCGGGAGCCTACACTCTAATAGGGAAAGAAGACGAGATCACAGTCACCCAGGGTGTAGGGCAGAATGTGACAAGTTGCCACCTGAAGGTACAAAGGAAGAACAGCGGAGGGTCGGAGGAGCGAAGTCTCCCTGGGCGGACATAGTAACACGGCCCCTCGCCCACAGAACCAGAACTCCCAGATAAACGAAGAGATGAGGTATGGCTTTTGAGTGCTTCACACTTTAAAATGTCAGAGGACCTTTCATTCCCCAACGGCAGCTGGTGCTGAGAATTCACAGTGGACGGCGGGCTTGAGGAGGCTCTGTGGGCCCAGATGGCGGTGGGTGACGTCCAGGCACTCACAGCGCCCCCAAGGGGTCGCTGCTCTCGAGCTGCTGCTCCTCACAGTCCTGGAAAAGAGAGAGCTGTGAACCACGCCGCCAGGGCGCAGGGCGGCCTATGGTTGCATCGTTCCAGGTTGAACGTTTCTCGCGGCCACTGATGTGAGGCCTAAGACACGATTCCCCCCGAGGTTCGTTCATCATATGTGCTGCTGCCTTGTGCTGGAAGGTGGGATGGTCTGGTGGGTAGGGCCACCCGGTCTGGGGCCCCATTCAGTCTCTGCTGCTTGAAGCTGGGTGGCCCTGGACAAGTCACCCCAGCTCTGCAGTTTCCTCATCTACTAAGGGTCATAGCAATGTTTACCCCACAGGGAGGTGTGAGGGTTAAATAAGACACGACAGTTAGCAAGGTTAAGCACCCACAAAAGGTGGCATAGAATATTATAAAAGCTCCTTTCAGGTTGAAAATTCATCCTGAATAAGGGTGGCTTTTGTGCGTCGGAGAGTGTAATCAGAGGCCACGCTCCAGAGGTGGCCACGCCAAGCCTTCTGCTGTCTTCAGCTCTGACCAGCACCGAGGCTTTGGGAATTAGCGTCATGGATGCTAGAAATGGTTTTTCATGGGTGAAACTAGTGGTGTTGAAGGGGTCTGCTCTGGCTACAAATACCGTATCACCCCCACCCCCAGTGTAAAAGGCACACAAATGTACCACATTGCTGGACCTCAGGCTTAGGATTCTTGTTAGCAGAATATTTTTGCCACCTGGCCTGAACAGAAGGTTTAGCTGAATCCTGCTTCTAGGTGACTCCCTCACCTGCCTTGGGTGAATCTTTTGTGCACGGTGCTGACGGAGCCTCAGAAGAGGACAGAGGCTTGGGAAGGCATGGGCGCTTTGAAGAGGATGTATACATTTCCCCCCTGCTTTTTAATGAAGTTGATCTCAACAATGCTTACAGGAATAAACGCCCCATAGTTAATAAATGCAATTTAGCTGAACTTACCCATGAAATGTGGACCACTTTTACATGGTTAGGGTAAAAGACAAGATGTGATTTGCAATGTAGTTATTTTTCAGTCTGTTGTAACTATATTAAATGTGCTACCACAGGCACAAAGAACCACGAGATACTTACTTTTGGTTTGCTTCAGAAATATATCTATTGCACTGTATAAGCTTAAACACGGTGCAAGAAAACGTTTTTGTAATGTTTCAGTGCCAATGTATAAAAATTCAATAACTATAGTATAGTCTTGCAGGGGAAGTAACCTATATATGTGCACTAAACAATTACGTCAGTCATATGCCTTTGGTTGATATCACATGAGGGTTGTAGACACAGCCAGGATGCCAGCGTTTCCTTAGACCTGAGTTATGGCGTCAGCTCAGTCTGCTAGGTAAACAAGGATGCTCAACATACTGGCTGTCAATTTTTCTGGTTGTTCTATAAAATGAAAAATCAAATTTCATCTCTAATTTTTCAATCCAGAACTAGTAATGAACTGCAGGCAGTACGTAGCTTCCACACTCGGTGTGAATGGGGCACCCTGTCAAGGATCACTGACTGTGGAGATAAATGGTCCCTTCTTGGGAGACCAGCGCAGAACATTCGCCCATTGCTATAAAAGGGATCATCAAAGAGAAGTAGCTCCAAAACCAAGCAGCAGCTCTGACAACAGGCAGAAAAGTCTTGGACAGCAATGTCAGTCAATATAAGTTTACAGGGCAGCTAAAGGAAAACTTTTTTATGGCCTTATGGCTTGTTTTACACCTGCTACCTCATAAATGCTTGTGGCAGAATTCAGCCCAAGGCAGATTTTCACTGTGACCTCTCAGCTGGTCCTGAGATCGAGGTTGGGAAACCTCTGGTTCTTCCCTACCCCTAACTGCTTTGAGGATTCTGCTGTCTACCCAAAAGGAACCAGGAACTCTGGACAACCGCACTGGCTTCAGTCAGCTTGCAAAGCTGCCTTCGAGGCTTGTTGCCTGACATGTGTTCTAGAAGTGAGCTTTTCTTGGTGCGAAGCCCTCCACTGAGATTTGCTGAAAGACATCATGACCCTGCACCCCAGCTGAACGTGTCCCTAGACAAGATTGTGAACTCACCACGAAGGGGTCATAGGAAGGTTCTGAGGGAGCTGAGGTGGTGCTCTCGTACATGGGGTTCGAGATGTTCTCCGGCTGCTGCTTGCCAAGAGCTGCAACATCAATATCCTCTTCTGACTGTTCGGAGAGACAAGCGTGAGAGCTGAGAGCCAAAGCAGCAGTGTCTCATCCAAGTTGGCAGGTGATGCGAGCCACCCTCTGCTGCTGGAAGCTGATTCTCTTTAACAGTGCTTTGTTGCAATATGATTTACATATAATAAAATGCATCAACCTTAAGGTTCAGCTCAGTGAGAGCTTACACACATCTGCCCAGGTGTGACCACCACCAAATCAGCACATAGGGTGTTTCTACCCCTGAAGGAAGAGCTCTTGTGCCCCTTGTCTGCCAATACCCTCCCCCCCAGGGTAACCACTGTTCTGACTCCTCTCACCCTGGAGTGGTGTTGCTTGTCCTTGAACTTAATATTGAAAGAAATCATACAGCATGTACACCTTTGCTGAAATGGTGTTTTTGAGCTTTGCCCCTGGAGATTATAAATATGCAAGGTATCTGTCAGAGGGCATAAACTGCTGCTTGGGGGCTCTGCACAGTCATTCCTAGCGTGTTTTGAGGAGGCAGCAGCAGGAGAGGGTGGGCCAGGGAAGAGGAGGACAAAGTACGTGGGAAGGATGCTCGCTACCTGTTCGGCCAAGAGCTTGCCGCTGACGTGGATATGGACTCAACTATTCAAATAGAAATGAGTTCCACTGGCTGCAGTGTGAAGCCTCTAGCTGTGCAAGTCCCCGACCCTGTCCCCCCACCGTCAAAACAAGTCTTGAAGCCCAAGCCAAATCCTGGTGGGCACTTGTGCGGTGAATCCTCCAAGGTGAATGTGACTCCTAGGCCAAATCCCTGGCACAGAGGCTTCGGTCTATGCTATTGGCAGCCCCTCACCCTCTTCATCAAGCCCTGTCCCAGTCACAGGAGGGGCTGGGAGCCGCCACTGCTGCTCCTCCCAGGGGCAGAGACCCCACTCGGGAGGTAGGAAGCACGGGGTCGGGTGGCCATCCCTGCTGCTGTGCCAAGCGCCAACTCCTTGGCGAGGTCCCTGAATCAGCCAGTCATCTGGAGTGGCCCGGATCTGGGGCTGGGTTGTGGAGGGACTCCCCCACATATCATGGTCCCATTTTTCTCTCTCTTACCTCAAAATGCTGGAAGCCAATTGTTCTCCGGTTTAGCCGAAAGTAAGAACGAGCAGCAAAAGCAATGGCTCCGGTGACCAGAAAGATGGCAAGGACCATCCCTATTACCAGGCCAGGGTGGGTCGAAGTCTGAACACACAAAGGAAAGGCCAATTCTTAAAACTAGTGATTCTTTGAAAGAGGTACACCTGCTAGAGCTCACCCTATTGTTGCTGGCCTGAGACATCTTAGAGCCAGTTGGGATAAATGTAATGATACGTGAACATGTATCTGGCCCCTACTACTGCCAGGGCTGGTTCTAAGCCCCTTTCCTGAAATAACTGATTTAAGTGTTATAATAACCCAAAGAGATATGGACAGTGATTATTCCCATTTTTATATGTGGGAATTAAGGCACAGAGAGGTTGAACACTTGTAGAATATCACACAGCCAGTTAATGGTAAAAGAGGATTCTGAACCTAGTCTGGCTTTAGAGCTTATGTGCTTAACCACCATGCTTATGGAACTTTCCAGCAGCCAGCAGCTCACCCCTCCCTCCTGACTTGGGGAAAAAGTTAGAATACTAACTAAAACAACAACAACCAACTTTTATATAGCATGTACTTTATGCCAGGGACTATTCTAAGTATTTTCGATTTATCGACTTACAGTCTTTTCCAAAGCCCAGGGAGGGAAGCAATGTGAGTCCAATAAATTGGGGCCCAGAGATACTATGAAGTGGGGGGCCAACCCAGAGTTCAGGATTTCTCGCCCCGCTCCAGTGGTCCCTGCATTGGCCCACCCTGCCCCTTTCAGTGAACAGATCCTAATGGTGACAGGTGCTGTGCTCCCAATGCCTGGGAGCGGGGATGAGCCGGGGTTGGGCATCCCAAAGCCAGGTGTCTTGCATATGGGAGCTTCCTCCAGACCCCAGAGCGGGAAGGTGGTGGACGGGGCTCCCAGCAGCAGTTTGTCTCTTGGGTAGTGGACATGGTTTCCTTCTGGCCCCTCCCCAGGAACCCCGCATACTCACCACTGGGGCGGGGGGTGCTTTTAAAGGCCTGGAAATGACATGAATGATTCCATTGGAGGCAAAGATGTCCCACTGCAGAATGGCTCTTCCGTCGACAAACCTGGTCTCCTCCTAGGGAAATGAGAAGAAGCTGATAGAGATCTGCAGCTATGTGGATTTTTCTCCCCATGCAGGCAGTGCTCTGTGGAGGGAACTCGTTTGGCTCCCAGAGCCTGGGCTTCAGGCCTGTCTTCGCTGATGAGCAGCACGGGACTTCTGCTCACCATCTGGACAGCCCAGCACATGTTAGCTGCCCTTGTGCCAACGAGCTGACCTGAGGGCTGCAGAGAACCTCAGAGGTCTTCTGTCCAACCCATTTGTCTGACACATGAGTGGTGACAAGGACAATAGCTTGCCCAAGACTAGCCAGGTGGCAAATCCCATGCCTCTGGACTCTGGGTCCACTGCTCTGAACATCACACCACACTGTTAGAAAAGGGTTGTTTAAGCGATCAGCTCCCGGTGTGATCCACTGGGCTCCCGCTGTGTGGGCAGAAGCTGAAGCCCCACATCCCACCTGCTGAATCACAATCTGTATTGTAACAAATCTCCAGGTGATTCAAATGCACATTAAAATTCAAGAAGCACTAAACTTCTGCTCTTCAATAAAAGTTATTTATTGGGAACAAATTAAAAAAAAATACTTATTTAGCACTTGCTACCTGTCAGTGCTGTTCTCTGCATGTCACATGCCTTGAATCACTGAGGCTATGATTTAGACATCATGGTTATCACCATCACTGCCACCACTACCAGCACTGTCTTCATCATCAATATCATCATCATCACCACCATAATCAATATCATCTTCACCATAATCATCAGATTCACCACCATCATCAAATCACCACCACCATCATCATTACCACCATGATCACCACCATAATCATTACCACCACCATCATCAAATCATCACCACCATCATTATCACCATCGTCATCGTCACCATCATCACTTAAGGGGTTCGGAACATGCCGCCCCAGAATATGCCATTTTGGCATTTGGTTATTTTGAGCTGAAGGCACTCGAGAAACAGCAGATGCAGGCAGGGGTCTCTCACCTCCTCTGTTCACTTAAAAGTAGGTTATAAAATTTCCTATGAGAAAGATGCCTTTTCTGTTCCAGAAGAGAAGAACATTCTTATCATTGCAGATTGGGAGTTGATGCCAAAATGGATGTGTACAAATAAATCTACCAAAATAATCCTTATTTTCCATTAGTTTCCCTCATCTGTTTCCTACTCACTGTCTCACAATTTTCTGCCCTTAGCCTAAACCCCTTTGCTTTGTCACTTCTCCACAAATTTATCATTTCTTTGTTTTAAAGTACATAATGCGTAAGCTCTTGTTCCTAACTGCTTCTCTGAGTCTTCATTTTCCACGAGGATGCCCATGTGCACATAAAAGTTCAAATACCATGTGTATGCTTTTCTCCTGTGTATCTGTCTCATGTCAGTTTAATTCTCAGGCCCAGCCACAAACCCTAAGAGGGTAGAAGGAATTTTTTCCTCCCCAACATCACCATCATCAAAATAATGAATGATCATCACCATCATCCCCACTTTTTAGATGAGGAAACTGAGGCACAGGAAAGTTGGATAACTTGCCTAAGTTCTTACAGCTAGCAAGTGGCGGAACTGGGATTCCTACTAGGGCCATTTGACTTCAAAGCTCACCGTAATGCCTGGGACAGACTGACAAGTGGGCAGAAACAAAGGTGGGGGATCAGACAGCTAAAATGGTGTCACTTATCATCCTCATCACCAGCTGCTGAGGCTGGCCCGTCTCCCAAGGGGTAGGGGCTGCCTCATTGTCCGTGTGCTATGCTACAGTGTGCAGTTAATACCATCCCCTGCCTGCAGGTTTACAGTTTATTTTCACATTATAATAGTTGCCATCTATTAAGCACCTACTGTATCCCTTTGCATGCATTATCTCCAGTTCTCCCAGAAAGCCCAGACTTTTCATACCAGATGGAGCGGGTCCTGGCTGGAGGTGATGAGAAGCTGGCTTCCCAGCCTAGTTTGCAGGGTGGTACCATTGACAAGGTCGTTGTAGAAAAACATGCTGACATTGGAGAGGTGGTGCTCGATGTCCCGCCCAGACAGGGTCTGAGAGGAAAGGAGAAACACAGGAATGGTTTTTAAAGGCCAAACGATACGTTGTCTTTTTCTTTTTTTCTTAATGGTGTGTGCAAAGGAGAATATTTTGTCTTTTTAATGATAAGCATGACAGAGAACAATGATCACTTCTCATGGCCTTGGCTTTCCTGCATCCAGGTGGGGATCAGGAAATGTCAAGTTTTTCTCAAGCTTTTGGCTGTTTGGACTCTGCCAGAGGCTCACCTATAACTAGGATGTAGGATTGAAAGTCATCTTTATTGTCTAAAGCAGAGCTTCCCAGTGGTGTCCTGGGAAGAGAGGGTCTCAAATGGGCAACAGGTGGGTAGAAGGATTGCTCTTCTGGGCCCTTGGGTGGCTGGTGGGGCTGTCAGAGCCTGCGGGTCAGCCGTCTGTAGGTGGACTGAATACATACCACCAATTCCTCATGCCAGGCGAGCCATGACTGTGTGGCAGACCGACTGCATCAGTGGTCCTAGTCCTCACTCTCCACCCCATATCCTCGCCCTTTGCCATGTAACTCTGACAGCCTCCCACCTTGACTTTGGGCTCAGCCACATGACCTGCTGGGCCAGGGGCATGTTAGCAAATGCGACAAACAGAGGCTTGAGAAGCACCTGGGGGCATGACAGGGCTTTCTCTGGCCACCCATGCTCCCTGCCAGTGCCCCGAGAACATGCCCAGGCTAGCCTGCTGGAGGTGACAGCCCTGTGGGGCAGAGCCATCGCTGGGCCAGCCAGAGCCTCTGACAGCTGGTCTCAGACCCGAGCACGGCCAGAAGAAGGAGTGACAGCTGAACCGTGGGAGTGGGGGCTAAATGAATGTGGAGCCACTGAGTTCTGGGGTAATTTGCAACGTAACATTGTTGTGGTGACAGATGACAGACACTAATAATCTAAAGCGCAGGCTCCAGGGACCCGACTCACCTCATTCCCCCCCAGTCTGCTGTTCTGTGGTGCAAAGAGCGTGCTGCGGATGGACAGGTCAGTCAGGTGTTCCAGAAACTCCCGGCCTCTGGCTGAGCTGTTGGAATAGGCCAGCACGTCCTGGGGAGAGCAAGGAAGTCATCAGATGGGCCAGCCCTGGGGTGCGAGGACCAGGGCAGCCGGAGAGGCTTGCAAGGCATCACCCGCTGGGCACTATTCATGTTCAGGCAGCTGCTCCTGTGCTGTGCCTTCTGACTGCCCCTTGGGAGAGTTCCAGGAGGGCTTTTCCTTCTCTCAGGAATCCTATGGTCTAAGACACGGCCGCATCCCAGACCATCCTCAACATGGCGGCCTGAGCGGTCCTTGGAGACGTGGGTCAAATCTTGAGTTTCTTCTTCTCAAAACCCTGCAAGGCCCCGCTTCACTTAGAGGAAGAGAGTGTTCTGAATGGTCCTTGAGGCCCAAAACGCTTGGCCGCTGTTGCTCCTGGGAGCCTGTGTCCTGCTGTCCCCTCTCGCTCACCCTGTTCTAGCCCTATGGGCTTCCTTGCTGCTCCTCAGACTTGCCCGCCATGCTCTTGCCTCCCATTCTTTGCCAAGTGTTCCTTCTGCCTGGAAAGTTCTTCCCCCCAGTCTGCACGGCCCACTCCCTCACCTTTGTTTACACTGTGCTCACATGTCCCCTTCTCCCTGATGCCACCCCTCATGCCTCCACTCAGAACAGGGACCTTGGGGTGTCCCCCAACCTGCACCACGTTTGCTTTTACCATCAGATCTGTCACTTTCTAGCATTCAATGCTCTTTCCTTGTTTGTTCTGTTTCTTGTTTATTTTGTTTGCCTGTTTTGTTCACTGATGTATCTCGAGCACGTAGTAAGTGCTCAATAAATATTCACTGAATGAATTTCAAGAAGTCTCCCCACCCAGTTTCACTTTGTTATTGCACAGGCAGCGCTACTGAGGCTCAGAGAAGGGAAGTGATTTGCTGAAGGGTTTTGTTCTGACTCTGTGTTTGCTTGTCGCAAGCCAAGCTCCCATGCAGCGGAAACATCGGTGTGGGTGTTTACTGTTAGCGTATTTATGGTACCCCCGAGTTTTAGACCGGTGAGACAGATACCTTTGGTCCCTGGGCAAAGGCTCACCATTTTCAGATCCTTGGTCTAGCTCCTGTGTGGATACTGCAAGCCCTATACTCATGCCCAGTCCCCTCTCCTCACGAGGTCACTGGTTGTCAGTTCTGCTGGGGACAGTGGCTGCCCTTATTCCCACCATAAAGGATGAAGGGGAGCCTGGCACCAGGCAAGCAGGGTTTGAGCCCAGTTTGGGGGTGTTAGGCTTTATCCTTGATCTTGCTAAGCCTCAGTTTCTTCATCTAAAAAATGGAAATATTGGAAGAAGTGACCTCATAAATTTGCATGAGGATTTATTCCTTCTAACAAGTGTTTACGGGGCACCCAGAAGGTGCCAGCTACTATCTGATGTGTCTGGGAGGCAACGGTGCTCAAGGCAGAGGAAATCCTTTCCCTGTGGAGCTTACATTCTGTGGCTTGAATGAAACGTCCTTGCAAAGGGCTCAGGACAGTGCCCCGTGCAAGGTGAATGCTCAAGAAATGTTAGCTGCTGTTACTGTTGTCATTATTATTAGCTCGGTTCTTGGATCAGTCAATGCCAAATCCTCCTCCAAATGGGGCTTTCTGTTCACTGCATGTGACTTGTAGGATATCGACATGAGTGCAGGGCAAAATGCAAACGGGCTCCATGCAGCTTTGGCTCAGTGGGTGATCACTGGGCAGACGTAGCCGACTGTGCCCACCCTGCTCATGGAGGCAAAAGTGGGTCTCATCCCAGCAGATCAGACTACTAAACTGCTCTAGATGCAAACAGAGGTGATAATACCAACGAACATCAATATAGCATTTTTCACATACTGGCCACAAGTCTAAATGCTTCACAGATATTAACTTATCTAATTATCACAATAACTCTATGAGGTTGGTGCTACCTTCATCTCCATTTTACAGATGAAGAAACTGAGGCCCAGAGAGGAAAGTAACTTGTTTAAAGTTATGCGACAACTGGGTGGCAAACCCAAGCTTCAAATTTAGGCGAGGTGGTCCAGGGCCCATGCCCTTAACCATGACTGTGAGCCTCTGGCTTCTTTCAAGGACTCGCCCCTCCAATATCTGCTTTGAGGTAATCCCTGCCTGCCGGAGGCGAAACCGAGCAGACACGGTGCATACCTTCAGGAAGCCCGTGAGCGAGGGGAAAGACATCAGGACCTGTAGCAGGTTCCCGCTGCATGAGAAGCCGTCTCCCACGTAGCCCACCTTGCAGGTGCAGTTCACATCTGGAGGGCAGAGCACACAGGGCCCCGCCCCCATGAGGCAGCGGCTTGGCTGCCCTGCACACCCGCCTTGGTGAGGGGCTCGTCAGGCTGAGGACTGCTCAGCAGCTGCACGGCCTGGAACCTGAAGTGTATCGGGGGCAGTTACCTTTCATCCGATAGCAGAAGACATCCCACATTTCACTCTTGTTGGGTCTAGGCCCATAGTCCACTATCCCGACGACACCCGAGCCACATTTCTGGGAGGCGAAGGCGGTGGGGTAGGCAACCCGCCCGCCGTCCAGCCAGCCTGCTGAACAGAGGTGGTACTTGGCCTGCAGGGACACAGACGTGGCCATGGATGAGCAGCAATTTCATATTTGTTGTGGGATCATTTGCTTTATGCCTGATTTCCTCATCAAGCCATAAACTTCATGAAGTCAGTCTCATCTTGCCTATGGTACCCCTGCACCTGGCACATAGTAGGTGGTCATGAAATTTTTGTTGATTGAGCCACTGGATCAATGAAAGTGGTGCCCTCTCTTTCTTGTAGGTGCCCGGGTCCTTCGTACTCATTTCTCTTCTCTCTGCTCTTGAGAAATGATTGGCTGTCAGCTGTTTACCCCAGGTGCAAATTCTTCGCTTACTGGGTTGCTAGAACTCTAATTGATGATGGAACTCTAATTCATAATTGTCGTTGTCATCACCTTCATCATCATCGTCATTATCATCATCATCACCACTATCATCATTGTAGCTCTTATTGAGAGCTTATTCTGGGCCAGGTCCTCTGGCAAGAGCTTTTCATGTTGTCAACACCTTTAACCCTCAATCAACCCTATGGGGTAGGGACTTTTAAAAAAATATTTATCATATAATTGAGGAAATTGAGGCAAAGAGAAGTTAAGTAACTTGCTCAAAGTCACACAGCTAGCAAGTAGCAGAGCTGGGATTCAAACCTAGGCAGTCTACTCCTGATCTTAATAATCTTAAAAATTGAGTTCCTACGATGTGGCATATTACATTTAGTCCTTACACAAGCATTCCAGGTAGGACAGGGATTTCAATGGCTTGATCAAGGCCACACAGCCAGCAAGCAGGAGAGCAGAGATTTGGACCCTCCAAGATGTTGCATGCTGGCATCAAAAGTTTTATTCCTTGGTGAAGAAATAACAGGTCTAAAGAAACATAGAGAGATCTGGGAGTGATGGAGCTTGGAGGAAGGGCCTTAAAATCATACCTCGTAGGCATTCGTCTCCTCTGTTCCCAGTGAGAAATTACCAGCTTGGAACTCCGAGATACTGGCTTTTCCAAATGGGCAGGCAGGGCTTCTGGGTTTAGAGGTTAAAGGAACAGCCCTGTGCACAGAGCTCCATTTCCTTCCTGCTGTGGCTGAGAGCTTGTGCAGTCCCCATTCATTTCCTTCACAGCCCCTCCAGCCACGGAGAGCTTGGGCTACTCCAGAGAAACTTGGCTGCTTTGTGGGCTCAGGGAGATCCTACCTAGGCTTGTGGTTATTGATCTCTTCCTGGTTTCCAGCTGTGAGGTGTGCACCTCCAGTCCGCCTCTGCCTTGGCAGTTGAATGTCATGATTGGGAATAGACTTTTGGAGTCGGGGCTATATTTGAATATTGGCTCTGCCACCTCTTGGCTGGGTGACGTCGGGCACTTTACTTAACCATTCTGAGCCTCGGTTTCCCTATCTGTACAATGGGAATCGTGACATCTACCTGCAGGGATGTTACAAGGATGGACAATAATGTCAAGGAAGTACCCTGCAGGTGCCTGACACATAGTAGATGCCCGATAAATGGACGTGATGATTGTTATTGCTCCCCTCCCAAGAAGGTGACAGCCCAAGTCTCCCCCACCTTAAGGAGAGGCTGAACTTCCTCCCCTGCAGACTCTGCCTGAACAGTGTCCGCTAACTGGGAACCCACCTTCTGGGCATAGGAGAGCTGGTTGTATGTTGCCATGGTCGCAGCTTCGTTGGCACAGGCCTCTCTGGCTTTGTCAAAGGTCAGCTTGTACTGGCCCAGTGGGGAGCGTAGATGGAACACCCCCGCGGTGGTATCTAGACAGGGGAGGAAAGGAATTGTCCATGAGAGCCCACCTGGGTGGCACTGTTCCCAGCAAATGACTTCAAAGGACTTTCAAAGTGCAAGGCCAGCTGCACCCCAGGGTGTCTTTGGAAGCCGCTTCTCCTTCAAGTTATGTTGAACCACATAATTTAAAATATTTATTTCTTTTCTAATGATATAAATAGCATATGTTCATTGTAGAAATCATTGCAGAAATCACCTTTAATCCTACTCCCCAGAAATAATCATTACTCCATGGCTAACATTTTGGTGTACTTCCTTCCAGAAGTTTTACTTTATTTTTTGGTAACTTTTAATTTTGATGTAATTTCACATTTCAGTATTTTTTCCTATTCATTTATATGCTGTATATATTATAAATATGGTAACATACTGCAGATATAGTTTTCAGAAATCTTTTCTAAACTTAACATTAAATCATGGGCTGGGAGCAGTGGTTCATCTCTGTGATTCCAGCACTTTGGGAGGCTAAGGAGGGAGGATCACTTGAACTCCGGAGTTTCAGACCAGCCTGAGCATCATAGAGAGACCATCTCTAAAAAAATTAAAAAATTAGCTGAGCATGGTGGTGCATGCCCGTAGTCCCAGCTACTTGGGAGGCTGAGGCAGGAGGATCGCCTGAGCCCAGGACTTTGAGCTTACAGGTGTGAGCCACCGCATCTGGCCTCTTTATTTTTTTTAAGATTTTTTTTTTATTGTGATAATATATGTATAGCATGAAAATTTACACTTTTGACCATTTTAATTGTACTACTTAATTGCATTAAGTATATTTATAATACTGTACAATCATTACCACCTATCCATTTTTAGTATGTTTCCATCATCCCAAACAAAAACTCTACACCCATTTAAACAATTACTTCCCATTCTCCCCTTCCCCAGTCTCCGGTAACCTCTATTCTCCTTTCTGTCTCTATGAATCCGCCTATTCTAGGGACCTCAGACATGTACAGTTGTATAATTTTTGCCCTTTTGTGTCTGGCTTATGTCACTTAATGTTTTCAAGGTTCATCCACGTTGTAGCACATATGAGAATTTCATTCCTTTTGGCCATTGTGAATAATACTGCTATGAATATTGGTGTCCAAACACCTATTTCAACTATCTGCTGTCAATTTTTTTCCCCTTATCTTAATATACTGTTAAAGGGGATCAATTCTTGCTCTATTTCAGTTGCGCCATCAGCATGAGATAAATTGCTGTCTTCTGCCTTATAGCTTTCTTTTCCTTGTCTCATTCATTAAAAAACTACACTGGGAAACTCCTTGCAAGAACAGACAGTGTCTTACATATCCTGTGTATTTTCTCTGCTTCTATGTTCTCATCTCACCCAGAAGGGATTTGAGATGTCTCAGGACTTGGTAAATAACAGGTGCTAAGTCAACAGTCGTTACTGAGGTGTGTAAAACTGCCTCGTGAAAATGATCACATCTGTCAAAAAACCCCAACCACAGTCAGAGACATCCAATAAATACTGATCGGCTACAGCGTGCAGTGCCCTGAGTCGCCTCCTGAGCCTCTGAAGTCCCTCTTTGTCCTGGCTGAGGACTACATTTCTGAGTCCCTTAGGGCTCCCTCCACTGGGTTTCAAGATGCTGTCACCCAGACCTCTGCACTTCTATGTGGCTTTTCCCTTTGTGTGCTATGATTCTTAGTTTTGTTACACCTGCTGCTTTATTACGAGCCATTCAAACCAATCTTGGAAGTAAATGAGGTACATACCAATCAGTGTGTTACTACCAAAACCACTGCTAAGAAATTGCTTCTGCAGGTGGCAGGCCTTTGTCATTTAACGCCCTGAACCGTGCTTAGATTCAATTCCAGTCAAGGGCTGCCAGCGTTACTAAGCAACTTGGGAAAAGCAAGTATTAGGAAAATTCATCATAGATAACCTTTGAGCTCTCTCCTGGTTCTCATGGCTCAAGGTCCAGTTCTGAGCTTCTCTGTCCCTCTGCTATGGAGGCCTGCTGCCTCCACCGGGCCTGGGCAGTGCGGTTTGATTTTGTTTTGTTTTTCTTCTCCCCCTTGCACAGATCCCTTCCCCAAGCCTGCAGAGCAGGGTGCTGTGGGCCAGAAGCCCCTGGTCACACTGACCCTGGAGGTGGAGGTCAGCGCAGTCGGCGTCCGCGTGGCACTGCCCGTTGTCCTGTAAGCACCGGTCGATGGGCAGCTGCTCCGGCTCACAGTCCAGCCCGTCCCCCACGTAGTGACTTTTACACTCACACTTGTGCTTGCCCTGTGGGTGAGAGTGGGACAGGAGGACAAAGCCCCTTTTCCAGGATTCCCAGAATCCCGAGTGCCCTGGGGACCACTGTCCAGCACGGGGGCATTCAGAAGGACCGAGAGAAGGTGCTCTCCCGTCTGGGGGGGGATGAAATAACTGCTACGTCTTGCTTTCACGCAGGCCCGGGATGGAATGTCATCCTTTACATGCCAGTTCAAGTGTCACTTCCTCAGAGCCCCTCCCTGACCACCCCACATAAAACAGCTTCTCCAGACTCTTCTATCACATTGGCCTGATTTGCGTTCTTCATTCATAGCTCTTCGTGCTGTCTGAGAGGACTCTGTGCGTCTGTTTCTGTCCGAAGCATCGCCCCCTCCCTCTACTTGTACATAAGCTCCAGGAAGGCAGGGACCCTGTCTGTCTTTTTATTGTCATATCCTGGGACTTGCAGTAGTGCACAGCGGGTGCCAGATGACCACTGGTTGAATCGACAAATGATTTCATTTAATCCCCACAACGACCCTATGATGTCTGCATTATTATGAAGCCCGCTTTCCAAATGAGGAAACTGAGGCTCAGAGAGAGGAAGTAGCTAGCCCCAGGCCACGCAGCTTGTCAGTCCAGGAGCTCAGACTCAAAGGTGGTCTGACTCTGAGGCCCCGTCTGTAACCACGAACAGACGTCACCCTGTGCCATCTGCTCTCCCCACCGGACAAATGGGGACGTGGACCCCAGTCTGAAAAGCCTTGAGCGAGCGCCCAAACTTGCACTTTTCTTACCAACTTTTTTAAAATTTTAATAAACCTTTTATTTTAAATAATTTTTGGATTTATAGAAAAGTTGCAAAGATAACCCAGGGAGTTCCCCTCTACACTCTGCCCAGTGTCCCCTACTGCCAACATCTCACATAACCGTAGCACATCTGCCGGAACCAAAACATTAATGTTGGCACGTTACTCTTAACTAAATTGTAGACTTTACGTGGATTGTGCCAATTTCTTCACTAATGTCCTTTTTCTGCCTAGGATATCACCTTGACTTTGAACTTGAAACAGACTGGGGTGGGAAGAAAGCTGGGGGAGAGGCTGAATGGTAAGCAGAGCCCAGGAGGTGGAGAGGCGAGGTTGAGAGTGCCACGGGGGGGCTGCTCCCAAATTCCCCAGGGGAGAGTGACTCACCGGGCCTGTCATCTTGCAGGTGGCATGCTCGTGACAGCCCCCATTGAGGCCATCCGCACAGGGGTCTATCTCTATGCAGCTGCGGCCGTCCCCGTTGTAGCCCTTCTGGCAGCTGCAGGACACTTGTGTGCCAGTCTGGGAGCACTTGGCCGCCTTCGCACAGCCCCCGTTGTTCTGTTTGCAGAAATCCACAACTGCAAAGCCGGGAGAGAGGGCTGGGCTTGCCGCCATCTGTGTAACTGGGGCTTCAGGTCAGCGGTACGGGTCACCCCAGCACCAGTAAATGGGCCCCCACTTTGGTGTCTTCTCTCTCCGTGTCCTGTGCCCTCCATGCTGGCCTTCGCGACACTAGTACTTCTGTGATACCCTCATAGACCAGGCCTGGGCACATCTGTCCACTTCTGGCCTCTTTGCCCCATACCTCCGGGTCCCACTTTGGCAGTTTTCAGAATGAGTTGGGTTTTTAACATTAGGACAGAGTTTGTTTGTGTATGTGTGTGTGTCAGCATGGGTATATGTGTAGAGTTAGTGCAATTATTGAGCACCTCGTGAGGTAGACATTGTTACCTCTGTTGTACAGGTGAACAAACTGAGACTCAGGGGCTTGACTGACCTGACAAAGGTACCAAGGTAAGACAGACAGAAGGTGGCAGGGCTGAGACATAAACTCAGGTTGGTTGGGGTCCAAAGACCATGCTCTCTGAGCTGTGTTGTTACTTCCTCTCACGGCCTTTGTTTTCATGATCCCTCAAATTTCAACCCAACCGTAGGTTAGTCCTAGCCTCAGGAATAGCTGGAAAGCCGTCCAAGTTCTCCTGCCTGTGTTTATGCATAGAGTCACGCAACCACTTGAGATCCTGGGAGAATAAATCTGAGAACAAAAAGCCTCACCCTGGGGATGGCAGGGTAGAAAGAACCTGCTGCCATCGTCGAGCACTGACCAATTCTGGAATGCCTTGTAGCAGCAGGTATCGCAAGATCTAATTTGTGTAAAGAAAATATATATTTCTATGTGAGTTATTTATTCAAGAAAAACATTAGAAAGTACATGTGGCTGAGACTGCTAACTTTCCCCTAATACCTATTATCTCCATTTTCTATAGTAATAGATTTCCAGCTGGGCTCATGGCTGTCCAACAATAGACGACATACTTCCTTGCAGCTAGGTGTGACTGAGGATGAGTTTCCAGCCAACGGGATAAGAGCAGACATGGTTTTTTTTTTAAAGCAACTTCTAGGTTGTTTTCTTAAAGGGAAGGAGGTTTGCCTCCTTTCCCTCCCTCTTCCATCCTGCCACCTGGGATATGCTTATGGTAGGGGCCATCTCAGGCCAGGCAAGTGAGCAAGGCAGAGCAACAAGACAGAAGGAGTCTGGGCCCCCAGATGACCTTTCGGAATGAAACTCTGTGTTAGGCCTGGATGCCTCCCTCCAAACTGTCATCTGAGACAGACAGAAACATCTGCCTTGTTTATGCCACTGTTCATTTGGGTCTCTGTATGGCTGAACCTATATCCTAACTGCTGCGGGAAGACACTGCAATGTGCACAGTGGTTCTCACTGAGTGGTGAGAGTACGTGTTGATTTAACTTTAAAAAAAAATAGTGTAGTGTATTTCCTGAATTTTTTGAGGTACGAGTGAGTTACTTGTAGTTAGAAAAACACTATAAAATAAAGTGCATTTCAGTTTGCAAAGCAATTTTAACCCCATGACCTGGTAGGTGGGCAGGTCGGGCGTGAGCAGACCCACTAGGGGAACTGAGTCACAGAATGGGTAGGTATCGTTGAAGGAGCCCAGGCAGGAAGCAGAGGATCCACAGTGGAGCCCGGGCACCGAGACCCAGTCCTGCTCCTCTCCTGCACCACGCTGCTACTTCACATGTGCACGAAGGGACTCACCTGTGCAAGTGATTCCGTCACCTTCGTAGTTCAGGTTGCACTCACACGTGTTGTTCTCCTTACAGGTGGCGTGAGCAGAACAAGGAGGTGTGCACACGGGGGGCAGAACTGCAAGGAGAGGGACCACCATCCATCCTGCACCCTTGGCGTGAACAGTGGGGACCCACCCAAGGAGATTTCCCAAGATGCTGTCTCCGGCCTGCCACTGTGTTCATAAGAGCCCTGTATAGCAGCAGGAGGGGGTGATTTGCTAAGTTCCCATCCAGCCAGGAGACTCAGGGTCTAAGATCACTCCTTTCTATTAAGACCTTATCTCTGCAACATCATCCAGGTTAAAAGACAAATATGTTACTTTCAGGGGAACCAATTAAAACCTGACACCTCAAAACTTGCTAGCAGAGATGAACTTGGCAAATTAGCTCTGGCCCTAAGGACATGGGGATCCAGATGGAGATGGTGAAATTGGAGGGGAAATTCCATGGCTTTCTGAGGGCACTGCCAAGCTAGGGAGAAGTCTGCGCTTTGGCGAAGGGAGGGGCTGCGCAGGCAGTGTGAAGCCGTGGGGTGTCTAGGGGAGGAGGCAGGAGGAGGGGAGTAGGATGAACTGAATTAGCCATTCTGTGGGAATTCCTGAAACTTCAGGTTGCCCATAGGAAGAGCCTCGTCTTGCCCTCTGACCCCAGCGAGGACAAAATGACAGCGATTCCCATTGGATCATTTATTCTTCACATCTCAGACCTTCCAGAACATAGTGCTTGGGGTATGGGGGAGACTCAGAAACGGCTGCTTAGTAAGGATCAAGATATGACAACGATGATAATGATGACAGCGATACCAGCAGCCACTGTTTCTGAGCACCCCATACACTATGCACTTCTTTTGACAGACGAGCAAGGCAAGGCTCGGAGAGGGCATCTCATCTAAGGCCACTCATCTAGTACGCAGGAGCAGCAGGGGTCAGTCCCTGGTCTGGGACTCCAGAGACTGCCGTTGTCTACAGAACCCCTCAGCCTCTGTGTCAGGACCCATCCGGGCCGAGAACCACCCTGAAAACGTGCCGTCCTTGCCTGAGCCTGGGATTCTGTGCTTGAAGCGGGTCCTTTCCTACCTGCACAGGAGGACATGCCGGTTTCATGGGTTTGAGTTAAATCTTTTCATCTAGTTTTCTTTTAAGTCATCAACCTTGTGACGCCCAGGTCCACAGATCCAAATCATCTTTTCCATGTGGAAACGAGAACACCTGCTTTGTCACTTTTTTCAAATGTCACTCAGACCACCAACCTCACTTGGACGCAGTCAGGAAAGTCCACTGCCCAGCCCCGCCCAGTGCTGTCAGCAGCTAGCCACTCCCATGACAGACCTGCCTGGGTGTCACAGAAGCGGCCTGTCCACCCCGTTTCACAGAGGCACTGCCCGGAGCCTGTGATGCCATCATCGCACTGTCCGTGGTCCGAGCAGCCACAGGCTGTAACGCAAATTACAGTGTGATCAGTAACCAGCGAACAGGGACTGAAACCCAACAGCCAGCCCCCTGACCACCCATGGGCTGTGTGTTTTCAGTGTGGGAGGCCCTGTGCTTATGCCATGGTCATTCATTCATTCAAACATTCAAAACTTATTAATAGCTTACTCAGTGGTAATCCCAGGCTGGGCACTGCTAAGCTATGAGGTTACAAGAGAAGGTTCCTGTTCTCGTGGGGCTTACAGTCTGGGAGTAGCCAACTGTTGAACGTGTGATTATAAACATGATGGATGTGACCATCACAGTAGAGAGCGTCATGGCCAATGTGATGGAATGTAGGGGGACAGAATCTCATCTGGGGCTCCTGATGGAGAAATCTATTTAAAAGTAAAAAATTTAAAACATGCACCAATTCCACCACTTCTCACCCCCTGCAGCACTACCGTGCCAGCCCCAGGCACCATTAGCTCTTGCCTAGGTTGTTGCTTCATCTTCCCCAAAGAGGCCCTGCTCTGTGCCTGCTCCCCTATAGTGTACCCTCCACAGGGCAGCGGCAGTGATCCTTTTAGTCTGTTCACGACACTCCTTTGTTTACAATCCTTCGCTGGCCTCCCGTCACACTTAGAACAGATGCTGAAAACTTTTCTCTGGAGAAGTTCCTATGTGATCTGGGCCCTGGTGACCTTCCGATTTCACTTTCTTCATCTCTTCCTCTTCTTTGCCCGCTCTGCTCAGCCGCCCTGCCTCTCTGCTTTTCCTTGCATGCCAGACCTGCTCCTGCCCCAGGACCTTTGCACATGCTCATCTCTCCTCCAGGAAAGCCAATCCTCTGGTTTGTTCTGTTCAGTACAGTGGCCACTAGCTACATGTGGCTATTTCAATTTAAACTAATTAAAATTAAAAGTTCGGTTCCTCAGTCACACATTTTTGAGTGCCCGATAGCCACCTATGGCTAGTGGCTATGACACTGGACAGTGGAGTCATGGCACCTTTCCAGCACTGCTGAAAGTCAGCTTGGCCTGCTCTTGGTAGCTGTATGCCGGCCTCCTCACGTCTGATAGGTCTCTACTCAGATGTGCCCAGTGTGAGATGGCTTCTGAAACAATCTCCTTCCATTCTTGATCCTGTCACCTGCTTGTCTTTAAAACCTTTATAACTATTTAAAAAAAATGTTTGTTCCCGTAAGATTTTTGAAAGCTGGGATTTTTGTGTCCCTCTCTCCTAAGCCACATATTTCTAAACCTTAGAACAATTCCGGCTCTTAAGCAAATCACTTAACCTCTTTGTGACTTGGTGTATTTCATCTGCTGATTGGGGACAATAATGGTACCTACCTCAAAGGGTTGTTATGAGGATTCAGTGGTAAAACACGTGCCCGGCACACGGTGGCATGTTAGCTAACGATATTAGTTAGCTAATGATATTAGTTAGCTAAATGTTAGCTAGCGATATTAGTAAGGACTCCATGAACACACGGTGGCTGAATGACTGACCCAATGTTGCTCGGCCACAGCTTGCCTCGGTGCCTGCGGGGGGCGTGTCACTGCTAGAGGCGAAGCTTCTCCGGGGGAAGGAAACTGGGAACACACGCGTGGAGGAAAAAGGCGCTCAGGGCAGGCGGGTGGGGGGGTGGGTGGCCAAGAGAGCAGACAGCAGGATGAGGACAGCTATACAGCAGGCGACAGCAGGGGGCAGTGGCGCCACCTACGCTGACAATCAGGCCCGAATCTCCCCGGCCAGCACAGCTCGCACGCCGTCCCGTTGAAGCCGGCATTGCACTGACACTCTCCGGTGGC
>CAUYRT010054974.1:0-12586 GCA_963574885.1 Lepilemur ruficaudatus
AAGATAATCACTTATCTTCTGAGGCTTTTTATTCTTAACATTATATACATGGACTTGGCAATCGCCTGAGTGAGTCCAGAAAAGATGTCTTTTTTTTTTTCTTTTCTTGAGACAGAGTCTCTGTCTCCCAGGCTAGAGTGCAGTGGTGTCATCGTAGCTCAATACAACCTCAAACTCCTGGGCTCAGGCAATCCTACTGCCTCAGCTTCCTGAGTAGCTGGGACTACAGGCACACACCAAGACGACTGGCTAATTTTTCTGTTTTTAGCAGAGACGGGGTCTCACTTTTGCTCAGGGTGGTCTCCAACTCCTGAGCTCAAGTGATCCTCCCGCCTCAGTCTCCCAGAGTGCTAGCACAGAAATCTCTTGCATGCAGAAATCAAGAAGTACTATCTATATGCTAGTCATCATGGATAAAAAGAAGAATGAGGTGTCAATGTAGCTGGAGAAACAAGCAGAATAATTCAAAAACTAAATATATAAATAGAAGTAAAATAATGTATTAAAAACAACAGGAAAAAATGTCAAATTCAGCAGAGAAATGGTATGGTGGATAAGGACACAATGAAATAAGATTCAAAGAGCTAACCCTGGAAAGAATTTGAGAAATCAAGGGAAAAAGGCGCAAGGCAAGAGGGTGATTGTAGTTGGTTATCTGTAAGCACATTAATGTCCTTATGTTTCATCCTACAGTTAATTATGCACCACTGGAAAGTTTTAGGAGATCGAAGGAACCATGAGTAGTGTAATTAGTTTACATTTGCAGAGATAACTCTAATACTAAAGTGAAGGTATGACTGAAAGTGTTTGTCTTATTCCTTTTTTACATATGTGCTTTATCATCAGGTTATCCTACTTCAAAATAAAAATCTGTGAGTATACGTATCTTGATTGAGTTACATTTGTAACGAATTGAGGGAGACAATTTCTTTTTTTGTAATTGAATCTTCTTTAAAAAGAAGTATCCTTTACACTTTTCCAATATCACTTTTTGTCCCTTAATAAGATTTTAAATTTTCTCCCTGTAATATTGTTCACTTATTATTATGTTTATCATCAGGTTTGATTTAGTTATTTGTATAAAAGAAAACTATTGATGCTTACATTTTAATTTTATCAGCAGTCACCTCTCTAAATTCACTTGTGGATTTTTTGTTAATTGTCACAGATTTTAGAATAAAATTATTTACATATGATATAAATCTTACTTCTTTGCAAATTGGCTATTTTTTATATCTTCCTTTTGTGTAATACTATTACAGTTATCTTGCATTACGTTAAATAATATATAATAAATACAATATGAAAAAATATATTTAGAATTGAAATCTTTGCCCTTTTTTCTGAATTTAATGGAATTCTTATGTTTAAATATATTTATTAATTTTGGTTCAAATTACATATGTTTTATAATGTTACCATTCTATTAAGATCATTTAATTGGCAATGTGGTTTAAAGTTTCTGAAGACAACCACTATTGTTATTCTTTGACCTATTAACACACTAAATTAAAGTATTTCCTAATAGTCATCTATTCTTTCTTACTAATACAAACACCACTTGATTATGAAGTATTATTTGGTGTGATTATGACTTTTAATTGAAAAATATATTTTTAGAATATGCATTAATATCCATAAGTGAGACAAGCTTGTATTTTAGTCTGCATGGTGACAGATACGGGGGATGGTGTTGGGAAGAGAACTCATGTTCAACTTTGGTCAGGTTTGGTGTAGCACAATATTTATTTGTAAATATATTTGGAAGTATTCTCATTTTCTTTTTTTCTGATTATTAATAATGAAACTTCATTCTCAGATAAACACACATAAAGCCTCCTGTGCATATAGTAGGCAGCTTTTAACTTTCAGGTTCAGTGGTTATTTAGATGGAACATCCCAGGAATTTTCATTCTCAGCGTTCTTGTATATAAAGCCAAACCCTCCCTCTTGCCTCTCTGCTAACTTCATTATCTTCTCTGCACCTGCTGGCAGGACTTGAAAATATTTAAGGCTATAGATGTCTCCTCTCTCTTTCTCTCTCTCTCTCTCCTCATCTCTCTCTCTCTCTCTGTCACTTAACCCTACTGACTGATATACCTGGTTATTTATGACCAAAAGCCAGACATTGACATAAAAAAAAGGGCTTTTGATGATACCTCCCTGCAAAAAAGTTGTAATCTGCTTCAGGCTTAGAGGCAGATGATCTTGGTCCAATCAGAGACGGAAATGCTTTAAAACGTGATTTCCATTTTTGTGAGAGCTGGTTTATCTCTAGTTTGCTTTTACAGCTAGGGATTAGCTTTTCAGGTGGCGTCTCAATGCTGAAGGTAATTTCTTAAGCCCTTCTTCCTTGTTGTCTCCTGAACTCCCGTGTTTGTCTCTCCTTTTGGTGAGAGGTCTGCTTAACATTTTTTTAGCCAGGTAGCTCCCTTTCAGGCCAAGTTTCTCTCACCCTCTGTAACTAAAGAATCAGAAAAAGATTCGAAAAAAAAAAGTCATATAGAATGTCACAGTAATGTCCTTTCTATTGGCCCCTTATGAATCCCTGGCCACCTTGGTAGTCATGAGTTACAATTTTTGTCTATGCAGACCCGTGCCATGAGATTTCTAAAAGCTCTTAGCCACCACTTTCTTCTTGTCCATCTGCTCAGCAAATGCATCCAAATGAAAAGTGGTGGAGAATGTTGAATCACTTCAATGTGTTTCTTTTCTTTCTGGGAGCTTAGACACTCAAGTTCTGGATGCTTTGATTACAATCTGACACCTTTAAACAGCTACTTATTTTTAATTAATTTTATCCAGCTTTTGTAATTGTTCTTGTCAGGTGGGATGGCTCAATACAAATTACTTTATCATAGCTGGAATTGAAAGTGGAAAACTTTAAATAGCATTGAGTTATCAGTACTTTCCCGTCTTGATAAATTTCTACTTGATAATGTCCATGACTGCTGATTTATCTGTTTGGTTGTTAACAGTGGAATGTTAATATTTTTATGCCTTCAATGGCTTTTTATGTGTGTCAATAAGATACTTAGATTTTCTAACCCTTGGAGTCATTTTGGACAATATATTTTCCAATGGAAAAAAATCACATCATCCAGCGTTTCCAATATAATTGCATAAAGTTAAGAAATAATCTTACATCATTATTTAATTTGATCAATATCTGTGAATGTATTTCCATTCCTCTCCAATAATTTGCTCTTTATTCCAGAGTGCGATTGCATCATCAGAGCTCACTGCAACCTCAAACTCCTGGGCTCAAGCAATACTCTGGCTTCAGCCGGCCAAATAGCTGGGACTACAGGCATGTATCACTTGCCAGCTGATTTTTTTTTTCTTCTTCTTCTTTTTTTTTTTTAATTTCAAAACATTAACAGAGTATAAATATTTTTATTACATGGATAGCTTTTATAATGCTTAAGTCAGAGCTATTAGTGTTCCCATCACCCAAATTATGTTCATCGTACCTGTTAGGTGGGTTTTTACCCCTCCCATTGTCCCCCCTTCCCCTTCTTGATTTCCAGTGACTTTTACTTCTGTCTGTGTCCATGTGTGCCCATTGATTGGTTCCAAATTATTAGAGAGTACATATGGTGTTTGTTTTTCCATTCCTGAGATACTTCACTTAGGATAATGGTCACCAGTTCCATCCAAATGGCTACAAAGAACATTCATTCATTCATTTTTATGGCTGAATAGTACTCCATGGTATACCACATTTTGTTAATCCACTCATGAATTGATGTACACTTAGGTTGATTCCACATATTTGCAATTGTGAATTGTTCTGCAATAAACATTCAAGTGCAGGTGTCTTTTGGATAAAATGATTTCTTTTCCTTTGGGCAGACACCTGGTAGTGGGATTGGGGGTCAAATTGTAAGTCTATATTTATTTCTTTGAGGAAACTCCAGATTGTTTTCCACAGAGGTTGCACAAATTTGTAATTCCACCAACAGTGTATAACCATTCCTTTCTGCATCCACGCCAGCATCTATTGTTTTTAGACTTTTTAATTATAGCTATTCTGACAGGGGTGAGATGATATCTCATGTGGTTTTAATTTGCATTTCCCCGATGGTTAGTGATGTCGAGTATTTTTTCATATGTTTGTTGTCCATTTGTCTATCTTCTTTTGAAAAACTTCTGTTCATGTCTTTTGACCACTTTTTAATTAGGTTTTCTTTTTTTTTTTTCTTGCTGATTTGTTTCAGTTCTTTGTAGATTCTGGTTATCAGCCCTTTATTGGAGGTATAGTTTGCACATATTTTCTCCCATTCTGAAGGTTGTCTATTTACTCTACTGATTATTTCCTTTGTTGTGCAAGAGCTTTTTAATTGAAACAAGTCACATTTATTTATCTTTTTTTTGTGTGTGTAGAGACCAGGTCTCGCTATGTTGCACAGGCTAGTCTCAAACTTCTTTATTCCTTCTTTATCTGGATTGAGACCCTGGTGAATTATTATAAATTGTTTTTACTTTTCCCAGAGAATAGTTCTTGAGTTTATTTCTTTACCCTATCTCATTCTATTTTCAAGTCATGAATTAAAAAATTTTTAAATCTTACCATTTCTTTGAAATTAGTTAATATTTTTTTAATTTACTATACAATTCAATATGCAATTATATAATATTATAAATATAAAATAATAAAGAAAAACATAGGCTATGAGTTTCAAGAATTATACTTGTAGACCTGGTGAAGTAACTTTTACCACACTAATGCTCCAGCCACAAAAATAAAATTATAAAACTGGATAAAATATATATGGCAACATACATTAGGTCAGCTTTGTCTTCAAATAGCTATAAACATTGTTCTATCCTTGCTACTTTTTTATTCTTTTTTATTGTGTTTTGTTTGATTTTTTTCCTACATATACTCCATTTCCTTGACCAAATTTTGAAAATATCTATTCTTTATTTTGCTATTTTTAGTGTGATATATATTTCTGAGATAAAAGATGTTTATTTTCTCTTTTATCTTTTCCTAGGATCACTTTTCATATATTACCTTTATCTTATACTTGTGTTAAGACCTATATATCTCTCTTTGGATCACTTTTTTAGAGGAGTCCTATTGTGGGAGGTCAGGTATTGTTTTGGTTTAATTCACATTGTGACTCAGTGATAATTAATGTGACATGTATTTTTGTCCATCTTTTATTCTCATATTGTCCTCTTTACTTTTCTCTATTTAACATGAAATATATGTTACACAGGCACAATTGTGGTATCTTTTTGGTTATTGTCTTCGAATGGGGCCCATTTTTGTCTGAGCTATTTATTAAAACAGTGAGGTCAGTAAATTATCAGTAAACAACAGGCAGCATCCTGTTCCGGTCTATATTTCTTGAATATTTTCTCAGCAACTCAATAATCTGTGGGCATATCTCTCTTCATGGCCAGCACTACTAATCTGGCCTTGGGAACTGTGATCACAGAGCTGGTTTTAGACAAACATGAAGAATACATTTGTATGTCATTTAAATATCTAGAAAAGTTATGAATTCACCAGGTAGGAAAAATGTAAAAAGGACTCTGACAAGAATCATCCAATAAGTAGATTTTTGAAATCAACTCTGGTGCTTAAACAGTTTGGGTAGGGGTATTAGATATTAAAATCAGTTTAAAGATACAGGCAACGTGAATGTAGGGAACATGGAATGCATGCTCACCTCATTTAGAGTTTGTGAACAACTCTAATTTGGCCCAACGTGTTCCCATATTAATGGGGGAGAAAACAAAATCACCCTGAGTATCTGCAGCTCCAGATCTCATTTTCCAATCAAAATCTCTGGTAGAGATGTTTGAAAATCTTCAACTATAGTTGTTGATCTACCTTTTTCTTCCTACGGTTCCGTCAGTTGTTGCTGTATGCATTTCGTGCATTGTGAGGCACATACGTGCTTATGATAATGCTACCTTCGTGTTCTGTTATTCCTTTTGCCAGTAGTTACTTTTATTAATGCATCTTTTCCTTCATAATATTAATATTATTTTTATTGAGTTCCATTTCAACAGAAATTAAAATTCTTACTGCAAAAAAAAATCTGTGGTAGGTAAATAACCTGAGAAGGGAGCCACAAGCCATTTGACTTCATAACCCCATTTGCCTAAAAGAACATATTGTTTGTATGATACCTTTTCTTTCACCCTGGGAAAACTTTGATATAAAGAATAGGGATGACAAAGTATATCAATACTATAGTATTCATATTTTAGAGATTTTATATTTATTCATAATTGGTATAAATTATTATACCAATATAATATAACTATAATTATTTAGCATATAAATAATTATAATTATTTAGTGTGTAAATATTTATAGATTAGCATTTTGAATTCCAATTTTAAATGTGCACCTGAGCATTTTAGGCATTGTGTTTTCGAGTTGAAAAGTACAAGAGGTTTAACTCAGTTGTCAGTAGTGTTTCAACATTTCAGATAACCTAAGATCCACAATGTTATAAGTATTATTTGTTAGCTTTATAAGGATTGTTTAAGTACTCTGGAATGTTTTGTTTGTTAATAAGATAACTACAGTGTTCACAAAGACAATTAAACATAATAAATTTATAAATGCAGTTTAAAATCTTTAAGGGAGTTTAATTAATTAAGTTATAAATAGAAGCAAACATTAATCAAAGTCTCCCTTAAAATAATTTTTAAATGCATTAGAGTTATAAATAGAATAAATTCCAAAATTTTAAAAAGTGTTTTAAAAATTTTGTTTTGGTATGCTGTACATTAGTTTAAAATAATTATTTTTATAGTCAAGAGTCACGCTGAAAAACACCACAAAATGCCCATTGATAACTGCTATAAAACTCTGTAAGCCATAGGTCCTATATGAATTTATTCTCTATAATCTGAAGGTCATGCATCAATTTCTTCTTATTATTTTATTTTTAATACTACTCAACCACAAAAAACAATGATAATCTAGCACCTCTTGTATTATCACGGATAGAGCTGGAGCCCATTCTACTAAGTGAAGTATCACAAAGAATGGAAAAACAAGCACCACATGTACTCACCATCAAACTGGTATTAACTGACCAACACTTAAGTGTACATACAGTAATAACATTCATTGGGTGTCAGGCAGATGAGACGGGGAGGGAGGGAAAGGGTATATTCGCACCTCCTGGGTGCGGTGCACACCATCTGGGGGATGGACATGCTTGAAGCTTTGACTCGGGTGGGGCAAAGGCAATATATGTAATCTAAACATTTGTACCCCCGTAATATGCTGAAAAAAAAATAAATAAATAATATAAAATGCTATGCATGCACATAGGTTAAGGAGTCAAATAATTCTTCAAAACTTCTTATGTAAAATAGCAATATCGTAGACCCTCCATCCCATTTGCTTCTCCTCCGGAGACACTACTTTCAATTAACTTAGCATTTCTTTGGATTTTATTTCTGTATCTATAATTACTAGCTTATTACTAAAACCTCATTACTGTTTATCGTTGGACATTTTATATTGATTTACACCATATAACTAAAGATTTGGCTCCCCTTCCCTTCCTACCCATGTAGGTATCCCTTAACTTGGTTTGGATCAATAGTATGCATATTGTTATGATTAGGTCAATGCTACTCGTAACTGGCCCATGTAGCATAAATGGTTGTATTTCTTTCCCACAAAACATTTTTTTCTCTTTAATTGACTTGTTTTATTTGGTCGTCTATATATATATCAAAAAAACAACTCCAAACTTTACCCCAATCGTCTAATGAGTCCTACAATACACTGAGAAGAATTAGGCGTTTTATGAGATTTATCTTTTTAAAGAAATTTTTTTCTAGCCAGTTCTGATTTATACTGTTTGCCGTCTGTACATACTGTACATCTAACAACCTGGAGATTCCCTGTACTTTATACTCTTCTCTTTCGTCATCTACTTCCTAATTTTAGTAGAACATTCTCTACTTCCTGAGATACACTGTATTGAATGTATAGTTTTGGAACTTTGCATGTTGAAAATGCTTACTATTTTCTCGTATCTGATTGATAGTTTGGTTGGACATATTATTCTACATTGGAAATAATTTCTCTTTATTGTCTTTTAGTGACCATTTTTGTTTTTCCTCCGTGGAGTTTGAAGTATCTTCTTTTTGTTCTCAGTCTGCTGATTTTTTCATGAGTTTTGCTGGTGTTGGTAGAGGTCTTTTTTCACTCATGGGGATTGAACTCTGTTGAATGCATTCAATCTGAAATTCATGCATTTTAATTTTTACCCATTTCAAAAAATGACATGTATACCATCCTCCATTGTATTTTTCTCTCTTTCTCAAATGCCTATATTTTATTGCAACAGTTATGATTTGTTTAAATGTAGGTAAGAATTAAGACTTTACCATCATTTTAAAATAATGGTTAAATGTTTAATGCATTTTTGAATGAAATATCATGTCACTACAAATCATAATTACTATAATCCCATTTATTTTTTAAAAGATACATACGTATGTCTGCTTATGAGTTGAAGTATCTGGTTTATAATCTAAATTTTTACCAGTGAGTTTCTAAGGAATAGAAGGAAAGGTGAGATAAGTAGGATTGCAGAGAGAGGGAGATTTCAATTTATATTCAATCCACTTTGGGATTGTTTGAATTTTTATAACCAACATAAAATGTTAAATCATTTGTAATATTATCATTTATAAAATTTTATTTCAATTAATAGGAAGAACACCAGGTGAAAACTGTAGCCATTACAGTTTTCATAAGTGGTTTCTTTTTCCTTCATGTTGTGTTAGTTGGAGCCTACTAGGGCAAGAGGTAGATTCCACTCTTTGTGCAGTGAGGATATAAGTATAAAAAAGGAGGATTCCCCATCTGAGATCCCTGGCTTCCCCACTTCCTGAGCAAGACGGGAAGCCATGGGTCCAACTTTACCTACATATACTAGTGAAACAGAGACACTTATGCCCAACAGCATTTCTGTTGATGGTGAAATTATTATGTTAGCTAACATAAAAGGTATGTAAAATATGCTAATGAAAACTGGTCCAGTCATGAAAACTTTTAACCATTTTTGAGATCATGTAATTATATCCTTAATACAAGGTAAGTTTGACTCACAATAATTTCTGTCAAAATGAAGGATGCTGCTGATGGCTTGTTTGTCCTCTGCCTATTGACCATTATTCTAAAACTAAAGCTAAAAATATTTTTAAATAACAGGATAAGAAATAGAAGAAGTATAGGCTTTCGTAGGACAGGTTATAAGTACTGAAGAAATTCACAAAGATGAAAGTGGGAATATATGAGAAAAGGAAAAAAAAATTGCTGGGCCATGAAGAATGGGTAATATCTGGATGCAGGATGGAGAAGAAAGAACATTCTTGGGCAAAATAATATGAAAGGAAAGTCACGGGGTTGTACATAAGAAGAATATATAGGAAGGAGAGAAAAGAATATTCAGTGTACTTGGGGGCTGAGTTTTGGAAAATTTAAACAAAACAAAGTAAAGAAACCACCAAACTTGGTGAAGTACTATGGAACCAGACAATAGAGAAAGATTAAAGCAATGAAGAAGCATTTAAATAAATACAAAAAATTAAGAATGTAGGATTTGATCAAAAGATGCAATAAAGTTACATTATAAATTATTCTGTCCATACAATTAATGATGGATTGAAGAGGATAAACGTCAAGGAGACAAACTACAAGTTTCTCTCTTAAACTTTATTTTGGAATGTAAATGATTTACATATTTAAGTTAATCAGATATTTTTGAATATGATTTACACAAAAAATACCTATGTATAAATTTAGAAAGCTTCTCTATTGCATGTTTTCTAAAAAAGTAAAGCATAAGATTTTACTACTTCACTTGTGTTTGTTAAAGCTGAATTCATATCTTCTGCAAAAATCTCTTGGGCAGGGCTCATACTTTACAGTGATGTTTCAAGTCTGATTTCCTTTCAGAGAGGTGAGATCTGTTACTATGTCCCTTTAACCCCAAATAGACATAATAAATGTGGCCCATAATCAGATTCATCCTCAATATAGAAGTTGTATAGCTGAACCATTCATTTTAAAATGGTTCTCCTAGAACTGGAATTTTTATCTTACAGTTAACTTACACTTTTAGTCTTTACATTGGAAATGGTGCTAAAACTCTTTTTTAGTTTAAAGATGTGACTATTTTGTTCTCATAAGAGCTGAACCCTCAGAGAAGATAGAAACTCTTACAACAGGAAGATTAATGTGGGTCCTACAGTCTACAAAGTTGTCTAGAGACTGAATGTCAAAAACAGTTACTGCAATGAGGCTCCAAAAGAGAATTAACACTCCTCACAGAATAGGTAGAGAGATACCCTTAAGCAATTAAAACCACAATGCCAGGCATTTATAGCAGAACAGAGAGATTTTGTCCATGTTTTTCTGAAGAAAGAAAGAAAATGTTTTTTATAACATCATAGAAAGGTAGAGATGTTTTAATTTCTCCAATGATTAGTTTGATAAAAATTAAAAGAATAAATAAAGGTTGTTTTTATAAATATGTTAGGAAATACTGAATTCTTGTGTTTATATAATGCCATAGTTATACCAACTTAACAATAGTATACAGACTAATTGCCTTCTTGTAATTTCTACTTGTAATATAAAATCAGCAGTGAATATAGATTTCTAAAACTTTACAAATGAAGAGTGCTAAGTGACTTCAATGTGAACTGTAGTCATATAAAGAATATAATAATTTTGGTGAGTTCTATTTTTTAAATAGAATTTCTAACATTACATTAAAAGATTTCCCTAATAATTCACTATATTATAATGCTCCAAGAATGTTTGCTTACTTTGGTAAAATAATTCATTTTATATGTTCAGGGATCAGGCAAATTGTCCACATTTTGTTTTAAAAAATTATATATTAAATATCTAAAGCAAAAAATAGCTTATATTTACCCAGGAAATTTTTATATTTCTGGATAAACTAATTCCCTGAGTTAACTTGTTGACTGTTGACATTGGATTTATTTTAAATTAAAAATAAACAAGGTTCTGATAAAACAAATGACAAAGAAAGAAATTCAAAGTCAAATTGAAAGATGGAACCTCAGCTTATCTGCAATAAAATTTCCTATTACAGTTGTAGAGAATATCATCATACAAAAAGTAGAAATTACATAGCCTCTCCCCAAAGAGCACAAAAGCAATCAGTTAATAGTTGACATTTAAGTGAATAAAAGTAAAAGAGACAATAATTACAACAAAATCCCTTTTAAATTCAAAGGGTCTTACAGTTTCATAAATGTAATTCAGATAAGAAACTGTCAGCTACATTCCTCCACAATAAAGGTCTCCATCAACCTTTCACCTAACGATTTTAGTTTTCATTGTAAAATTTGACTCAAACATTGTTTTACTAGTCATTATAAAAGGGTAGTACATTTTCTTATTTCTTTCCTCATTAATTAGCTCAAATAATTCCTAAAAGAATATTTTCTACCAAGAATGTGTTGGTTACCCCAAAATACAGTTTGAAAAAGAAAAACAAGATGCATAGATAAAAATAATTTTAAGTAAATGATAAACAATGGTTTACCCAGGATTTCATGGCTGTCTACTGTATGCCAGGGTCTATTCTCCAACAAAGAGGGAAGGAAGGGCCAACTTTAACATTCTTGTTAAGACATCAGCAAGATCATGGAATAGAAAGCTCCAGACCCCCCTTCCCTCCATGAAGACACCAACTTAACAATAGTATACAGACCAATTGCCTTTGTGAAAAATCCAGAAACCAATTAAGAGACTCCCGATGTTCCAGTGAGCTGGAAGTCAGGCACATCCAAACCTGCAGGTGAATTTGTGGCATTCACTCATCTCCCCCCAGCACAGTGTGATGCAATGGGGAGAAAGCTCCAGGATTATAGCTTATCTCTGGCGTGAGAAAGATAAGTCTGGATTATATGGCCAACATTCTGATATTTGTGGGGGGCTGGGGATGCCTAAAAGACTGGCTCCTATCTTCCCTGAATCTCAGCACTGACAGGAAAGGGTGCCAGATTGGGGGCCTGCTCAGAATAGAGGCAACAGTTTGGACAAACACTCCAATTTCTGGGTATTTACCCAAAATAATTGAAAATGGAATCTTGAGGTGATATTTGCACTCCTATGTTCCATTGCTGCATTAATGACAAATAGCCAAAAGGAGAAAACAACCTGAATGTTCATCATCAGATGAATGGATGAAGAAAATATGGAGTATACGTACATGGAATATTATTCTGCCTTAAAAAAGGAAATTGTGTCATATGCTCCAACATGTGTGAATCTTTTTTTTTTTTTTAATTGGGGACATGTGTGAATCTTAAGGACATTATGCTAAGTGAAATAAGCTAGTCACAAGGACAAACATTTCATGATTCTACCTATAGGAGGTATCAAAAGTCATAAAACTCATAGAAACAAAAAGTAAAAATAGCTGCCAGGACCTGGAGGGAGTAGAAAATGGAAAGTTGCTGTTTAATGGGTATAGAGTTTCAGTCAAGCAAAATGAAAAAGTGCTCAGTTTCTACTGTACAACAATGTGTATATAGTTGACAAACT